>JAMKCH010046035.1:0-38895 GCA_023653785.1 Ophioderma brevispina | reverse complement strand
TTTACATATTTTAAAATTTGTTCAAAGTATAAATTAATCAGTAAACAGCATTTACTTTTCAGTAACGAATTTGTCATTTGAGCTTTTCTTGTATAACCCCAAATTTAAATTTAAAAAAAAGCATAAATCTTGGTAAATAGTAAAAAGGAATTAATCTGCCAAATAAAAGTAACTACCAGAACAAGGCCAGACTAATATAATAAACATGCATGTACTTAGGGGTCCATTACATGCCCCCGGTATTGTGACATACACCCGTTTGGGGCACAAAATTATATTTCGGGTGCTTTAACGGTCATTTATGCCTAGGCCTATATAACACTAGTAGTTAGGAATATGTATCAAGATTTTGCAAACCCCTGGACTGCACATAACACATCTTTATGATACACACAAACACATCATGTGACAATACCCAAAACCACGCTGCAGGCACAAGACATTTAACATAATAAACAAGACACATACAACATAAATACAAACACGCTCATCACACACCACGTAAGCAATTTTGACATGAAGATTATAAACACAAAAAATGCACACACACACCACACACACACATCTCAAGATGAGTTTCAAAATATAGTTACCATTTAAAAAAAGTAAAAAAAATTTTTTATAAAATGAAACTTGAAATAATTGAGTTATTATAGCCAGATTATTTTGAACAACATTCACATTGACAACATATGTATTGTGTACTGCATAATAGAAGGCGCTTTCTCAATGTGTTTGGAGATAATGGCCGGTTTTGGATAGACTGTAGGATTACTTCATGGGTCAATGAATTCAGTGTGAACGAAAAGTTAGGGCAACCCCAAAAAGGATTGGTTGGTCCTGGAATTCTTTCCAATAATATGTAGAAAACAGGCAAAAAATTATGCAATTGTATACGCAAATGCCCTTTCATTTTTATCCGAATATGGAGAATTCTGTGTACCAGTACTTGTGTAATTGTGCATGGAAATATAAAATGGAGTCCTGAACTTGAAGGAAGTTAAGTGTTGCATTGACTTTTTGTGTGGTACAGGTAAGTGCGAGGTGTATTTGACAGTCTAAAAAAGAGAAAGCAATAATCACAAGCGAATAAAACAATAGTGTTAATTTTAACTCCAGTAGTTAATTTTAACTTCATTAGTTAATATTCTTATAATTACATCGAAACTGCTTTCATCATAACACTAAACAGTAATTTTAACAGTAAAGCAAAAGATCTTAATTTTTTCTCTGCTAACAAGTAGGGTACTCTGATACCAATTATTGGATAGAGCATATGGGAAGCTTCCATACCTGACCCACTTTTTCTGGCATACTTATGAATTCGGAAACAACAGAAAAACCTGTGCTTTATTCTGTGAATCGTTTGCCGAAGTAATGCGTGGCCAGGAGCAAAAAAAGGTGTCATATGGGTCAGGTCCGGAACTCCCACACAATATGTTATCATTTGTGACCGTTTAACAAGATATCAGTAAACTCCTTCTAGGTCAATGTTGGTATGTGGATGGTTCATTTTGTTTTCCAAAATTCATTCATTATTTAAAAAGTAGAACATATTTTCCAATCGGGGCCCAAAATATTTTATTATTTGCCAAAATTCAGAAAATCTTGAAGATTGGTGTATTAGCTGTGGGCATTCCTACGTCCAGATTCTCTGCAAGGGCATGGATGTTCCTACACAAATCAAAACTTGATTATGACATTTTATAAACGTCTCAGTTTAAGAATGTGAAATCATTTTCAATCACTTGCAAAAATCAGATAATTTGCAGTTAGTATCCACACAAAAATGTCATCATGCTTTGCATTAATGTTTGTTGATGTACAGAAGTAAGGGGGTATTCTGTGAGACCCGATTCCCCATTCGACCCACCACAACCATCGTAACAAAACATGAGTTTTAGATCATTTGAACATTTCATCTGGCAAAAAGAGTTTGGCTGATCTCTTATTACGATGCGCTACAGCATGAATATGGCTCTATTGTTTACATGTGGTTCCGGAAATCATTTTACACAGTAATTGTGGGCTATTTTATACACGAATTACCACTCACATTAGGAATGATATCAGATTAAAAGGATATTGTGGAATTAGGCACATTGACGATGACCTTTCCTAAACAAAAACCATATGTTGGGATGAAACTAGGGGGACACCTTTAACAAGACTTAATTGGAATGATTTAGGGTCATTTGTGATAGCATAGTATGTGTATGTCCATCTGTGTAGGTGTGTATGCGATACTCTTGGTTTTACAGCACAATTGCTAAGCTATGAAGATGATGATAAAAATAGGGTTTTGAGATACACAAAATATGTAAACCAAATAATTATTTTCTTTATTGAGAATTTAAAAAAAGTTATAAATCTCTTAAAAAGAATATAAAGTAAAAAAGGAAGGGCAGTAAAATATGAAAAATTTATACCTATGCAGCTGGAAGCCGAGACAACTTTTTTCTTGGCCTTCCTTATCAACCTGTGGCAGTATTGTACTCAAGTTTCCCGTACTTTTTAAGAAAACAAAATTAATGAAAATGGAATCTTATGCTGAAAAGTTACAAAACAATATTTCATTTCTTCTTCTTTATTGCTTGTTTTTATATATTTTTGTCACTGATGTTGTATGCACGTGGCCTTTATGAAACAGTGCTTTATTAATGAGGTGTATGTATGCATGTACCATAATTGAGAAATTGAAGTTGATGGATCATTAGTTTGTTAATGATGGGTGGGGGTGATGTTTAGAGAAATGGAATTATTTTGATCTTGTACCAAATTGTGCTGAAAATTGATTTCAGTTAACTATGATTTGATCTCATTCAGTCAATAACCAGAGCTTTCACGGAAATATGCCATGTAAATAGCCATGTACAGGTGCTATAAATCAAGTTAGAAGTGGGAAATTTTAATTTAGGTTTTCCCGGCCAATTTCGCATTTACGTGTTCATTATAAACGGGACATCGTTTCGTGCGAAAATGAACGATGATGTATATTGTATTTCAATTAAGCAAAACGTCCATTCGATGCGTTAAAGGAGCATTCGACCGCGCAGAATGGTCGGCAAATTGAGTAACTAGCTGCAATCGATTTCAATGGATTAGCTTTGCGATTCGATTCATGTTTTCTATTTTCGCCCTTGAGATGATAACAAACATGAAAATTGTTCTTTGGATTAGCAAGAGTTTGCGTGTAATCATATCGTCAGGGGGGCAAAATTCATTCCTTCCTCAGCATTTCGGCATAGAACAATATTATGTGACGATACATAAATATAATGGAATTAAAATCACCTAATGGTAGCCTATTTAAAAAAACAGCAATGTAACCTTTCTGAAAGGAATGATCATGATTAAAGATAAAAAGTATTCATTTGAAATTTTTTACATAATCATCCTAATTAGTGTAGCACAACGAAATGCTCATATTAAAGACACATGGCTTTAAAAGACTGACAGTATCATGCTGGGCATGATACAATAAAAAGGAAATTAAGAAAGTGGTTCAGTGATAATATTCCTGAAAATTGAAGACAACTACAGTGATAAGCTTGTGTAAGCAGACTGACACTTAAACTTTTCATTGCAAAAATATGAAACTCATAAGCAACTTAACAAATGAAGTTTATAGGCTTTACCTGTTAAAGAGATTTTTATTTTGAACAATGTATATTCGAATTTGACGATGTCAAATAATCATTTGAATGAACATAGCGCCATCAAGACAATGTTGTGTGTTCAAATGTTTAAAAACACGTTTTAAATTGGTCCACCTTTTGGATAGTGGAATAAAAAATGTGCACTAAATTGGCCCATAAAATATATAATTATGTGGTCACTCGACCCACATTTGGAGACGTTTTTTGCCTCACAACATCAAAAGAAAACATTCATGGGCAAATAAGAAACCTATGTATCTTTCTGATATACTAAAATCTCAAGTTGATGGAGTGAAGTGGGTGACGGGGTCATATATCGGATCACCCACCTTGAACCTATTTTTTTCAGTTACATTACTGTACATGACTAATTAATTGCCGGAAAAAATATAGGCCTATAATTTATATGTGTGGCCCTGAAGATTGAAATTTTTCCTAAAATTTGTTTTGAACATGTTTTACCAAAATAGATATTTTACCTGATTTTGTAATTTTAGGTCTATTAAACGTAACGTAATTGTGAGGTCTATCACAACGTAACGTAATTAAATGCATAATCGCCATTAGATCGGCAATGCCCGAAATTGCAAATCACCGTACATTGTTTTCGCACCGTTCTTGTTTACGTATAGCGAAACAGTTTTGCTGATTTTGCCGAAATAACTGCCCAAATGCGCCTTGAAAGCATAAAGTCGAACCTGCATTACCATAGGCTAACGGTTATGCTGTACAACGAAATTGATTGACGAAAAAATGGAATAGAGTGTCATAGTACCAAAATTGTCGACCGATTTAGACCGATAAGCAAAACATGTGAAATGATTGCCAAATTATTTTTGGTTGATAAAAGTGCGAAATTAGCCGGGAGGAACACCTATGTAAACTCTTATTTCATATCAGATTTGGGGGTTGTAGAGGGAACAAAAGTAGAAGAGCAACTGCAAAGTAAAAAATAAACAATTTTATTTTGTTCTCCTTGAGCATTTAAGATTTTGATGTTCCAAAGAAGGTCTGATATAATTTATAATAATTATCATTCAAAAATGGTGCTTGTGAAGACCATCATAATACACAAAATTTCAGCAGGGGATTAGCTCTCTACATGTAATTAAAGACACTATATTTTTCCCGTCTATCTGCTTGGCTCATTATAGAGAAGAATAACCGATCTGATCGGTATTTTTGAAATGGGCAATTATGACCTTATCGGTATCTGATTGGTATCGGCAAAATTTATTGTTTACCGATTGCTATAACGGTTAAAATTAATATCAAAAGGTCCTCCAAACTCGTGAATTAAAAGTTGTTACAACTGATGGCTAAACGGTGTGATGTGAAAATGAATCGAAACTGAAACAAGCACTTTATATTTTATGTACACAAGAGTGGTTTGTTCCTAACTCTATTTTGCCCTTTTAGTGGTTTACCTAAATCGATCTGCTACTTTGTGGCAGCTTCTGGCTATGGAAAAACGGCCGCTGATAACGCAAAAAAAAAATACGCAGAATAAAAAATTCTGAATCGGCCATGAATGATTTTGACATTTTTAACATCTGTTAATGGGGATAACAGATATGAGGGGGGATGGGGTAGACACTGCTCATTATGATATAACATGATAAATCCCTTAGAGTAACCAATCAAAATAGACATATATTGTAGGGTAGGAGTGTAGATTTTGGTTGCCATATCGCTGATTGGATAATTTGAGTATGTTATTATAACTACAACTAACCCCATCAAATTGGCTGGAGTACCCTTGGCATTAAAAATCTCATTTACCAGTCATAGGAGGGCACTCCAACAGCGTTATTTTTTGTACACGAGAAGACATAAAAGCGCTGTGACCGCCAATAGGTGGGCGAAAACACTCTGGAAAATGTCCTGATTTGAGAGGCTAAATACCTGAAGTCATTATAAAACCGGGTCGGCCAGGTGCTTCCACAGGCGGAAAAAAAACGCGTTTTTGTCCGCGGTTTTTTCCACTGGAAGAAACAGGTTCTTCCAGTTCGTCCACTGAAGCGGAAGAAACTAAAAAAAAGTCATTTAAAAAATTTTCTATTTTAAAGCAAATGACTTACCAGTTTGGTTTTATTATTATACAGTGAATGAAAAAAAATATAGTGAAATAATTCAAAAGAAACATTCAGGGACCCCCCCAACCTACCCCATGCAATTGCATAATTAAACTTCACATTTATTCACAAGGCCTAATATAAAAAAATTACGGAAAGAAATGATTCTCACTTCACACCAGCAAGGCCAAGCAGAGTCTCCTTGAAAAGACTTGAACATCTTCAAAAATATGGTTATAGTTCTCCCTAAACCAGGTTTCCCACTAAGCATTACAACAAAAAGACACTTAATGTTGCATACTTTTATGATTGTATTTTAAAATTAACAAAATTGGCCATTACAGATTTAACAGCTTTTTAATTGTTTGCATCTACAATTACAACTGTGATAGAATAAATGTGCACAGGAAAGCTTAGCAAATAAGTTACAATTATCATCTGTATAATTTTATAGAAGTCAAAACAAACATTGTGAAAAAAGTTTACTATATACTTGCAAGGATACTAACATGCTATAAACTTGTAAATTAATTTTGAAAAAAAACAGATTGTAAAATTTAAGTAATAAAGTAGCCTTGATGATTTAAGTGCAAGCAGGAATATGTTGAAATTTAGTATGTTGTTCATAATGACATTCTTTATTCTTCCAGTTTCTTCCAATTTCTTCCAGTTCTTCCAGAAGAAACTGGAAGAAGAAACACCTTTTTACAGTTTCTCCATTCTTCCGGAAGAAATAGTTTCTTCCGGAAGTAGTTCCGAAACCCTGTATACAATAAATGTTCATTATTGTGGCGGAATGTCAAAACATATCCAAGTGGGTCTAATATGACGTTGAACCGTGTGTTTGGGGGTTAAAAACAACGAATAAAAGCGACAACTTTTTCTAAGTTTTGAAAAGCGTGTCTGAAGTTGGAAATCCCACCAAATTTTAAAGCATTCCCAAATCATTATTGAAATTGTGTGCTACAAAAAAGGTGTACGTGTTACTCTATCTGTTTTAAGAAAGCAAAAGCCCTCGGAAAAATTATAACCTTACATGTTACTGCATCACAGAATTGAATTCTCCTATGCTATCACATATGCGGCCGATTTTCATCGATTTGAAATGAAGGACGTGTGCCGGGAAGGTAGACAATGGCAAGGGCGTTTGCCTATTGTATTTGTGAAAGCCCATGTAAAGACCCTGTCAACATTTTTTAGTTTGAACACTAGTACTTGGGTGACCTGCGACTAACTGTTAATGTGTTACTCCAATAAGGAATTTCATTTTGTATGTGTGTTTATAGATGGGCAAGCCCCAGCGTGATGAGGACCAGGTGCGTCTACTCATCTTCAGGGGAGGGGGGGGGGGGGGGGGGGGGGGGGGGGGGGGGGGGGGGGTGGGGGGGGGGGGGGGGGGGGGGGGGGGGGGTGCGAGATGAAAAGAAGTTAATTGTTTGACTCCAAAGCAATCAAGAAAAGGGGAATCAGACCGTAGAGGTTTATTGCAGGCCTGCCAACCCGTACGATTTTGCAGTATTTTTCCGTTTTTTAGTTTAAAAGTGCCAAAAACCGGATCATACTTTTCTGAAATCTAGAGTGAGAAAAAAAAAGTTTATAAATAAATATTAGAATAATCTATTCAATAAAAAATACCGCAAATGACGTCGGGTGCCCCCTGAAAAGGCAATTCTGAATATAGAGTGGCGCTAATCCGGAATCGTTGCATAGTAACAACGTTAGATTGTATTACCGCTGCGTGTTGTTTTGTAAAGTCGTCATTCGTTACACAAATATTGAATCCCGGGGAGCTGCCATTTTATTAACATAATGTGAAAAAACATTGAAAAGTAATTCGGAACGTCAATATTTTTGAGGAATAATCTCGGAGTTTACAGTGGCAAGATGCAGAGCCGGTATACTAGGAAACAACCATTTTTAGAGTATAGAGAGATATAACCATGCGTGTCAGGAATCGGTCTAAGGGGCCCAACTACGCGTTTGCATGTTTTGTTGCACCGATATCAGTGTGACCTGTGAGTTTTGCCTGGGAGAAAATTTGGGGCCAGAATAATGGCAGTGAAATCATCTGCATAATTGTTTCACTGAATCAAATGAAGTAAGGTGTGATGCATGTGCGACATCCCTTGATGTATATGAAATACAGTGGTGCCCAAAGAAACAAAGTGATCACCAAATATGTGTACCGTTTTCTGAATATCGTGGTGTCAGTGGCAGTTAAGCCTTTTTAGGCCATTCATAAGTTTTCTGTTTGACTAGGCGAGTAGCTCTGTGGTAGTTCACCCAAAGATGGTGACAGGCCAACCCAATCCAAAGCAGCAACAGCCTAAGATTCCCAAAATTTGTACAGCCACACAGACTTACTATACTGCATCCTCTATGTTACAAAGCAGAGGAAGAACTGATCTCTATGGTACCACGGGGGTGCCAAAACAGATCAATTCAGCAATGTGATCCAATGATCCAGATATTGCTGTGTTATAAATATGAAAAAAAATGTACACATGCATGTGCTGATGCTTTTCCTTGCCTCTTACAACTCTTTACATCACTCTGAGCCTAACTTCTTGAGAGGCATGGAAAGGCACCATTCTCCCCTCCTCTTCCTTCTCCTTCTCCTCCTCCTCTTCCTCCTCCAATGATTCTGATCACTCCGACTCTGATGACTCCAACTCCGGCTTCTGTGGAGAGCCACAATATAATTCTTTGCCTTGAATGTCTTTATCCCGCATTGCTGCATTGCAATTGGAAATTTGTAAGGCAATATGTGAAATATGCCCAACCTTAATAATGCCTCACAGGCAATCGGGCATAGAAAGGCATCCTAAATAAACCTAGGGTCCTGAAGGGTTTGCACCAGATAGACAAGGAAAGGCACACATTTTTTCCCTTTCACTAATTAAGTTGCATGAAAAGGTAAAAAATCCTCTGAGTGCCTAGGATGTTAGGGTGCGCTGGTGTCCTGCCTAGTGATCAACAATACTTAACTTTAAAACCACCTCCATTGAGAATACATGCCAGTCTCTGATCTACCATACCCTTGATAAACCATGAATTTTTTTGGATTGTTGTAGTGATTGTTTTCATGTTCATTATATGGCTTTTTTTACCTCTATTAGTCTTGACCGCTTGTCATCTTTTGATTTGTCCATCAGGCTCTTGTATTGTAATTTTTCCAAAAATGGTTCTGTAAATGATCTTTGTAATATTTTCAATCCACATAGGCAGAACCTCCATCAACCCCGTGACATTTTCAACACCCTTCTCTCTTTTAAAATCCCACCCTCCAGTAGTGTTCCCAGGAAAGCCTACCCTGTACAGAACAACTGGCAGTCCTGGACCAGGAGGTAGTAATAGCAACTATACGGTGAGTGTTTAAAGTACACTTAAGTTGTTTACTTTATTCTTTGGCTCTACCCGTGGATGGCATCAAAACAACACATACATGTAGGGATCATGTACACACATATGCTTAAATTAGGCCAGATTTGACAGAGGGATTATGAAAACCACTTTAGTTTCTGGCAAAGTAGACGGGTCCATTTATGAAAAAAGGGCCACAACCTCAAAATAATTGCAGCAAAAGGTTTTTTAGAATTTGGTAGTATTTGACATTTGGAATAACTTACTAAAAATCTAAGAAATCTACCAACCAGAAAGCAGTGGAAAAGGGGAAAAGGTTTACACAGGCTTCTGTAAAAAGTACACCAACTGGTCCATCATGTTTCAACGATTTAAAAAAGTATAGTTTGCCCTATCTGCAGTTTGTAGTTCAATAGTTATAAGGCAAAATATTTTCAAGGTCACAATGGGGTAAAATTTCAAATCCATTATTTCTACACTTTCCAATAGTAGAGATTTTCTTAAGTTTTTAACCCTTTTGTTCCAATTATTTTGGAGTCAGCACCTAAATTCTCCCATCTAAAGAAAGAGAGCAAGCATTTGTTTAGATGGTTAGCGAGTTATTATAGGAAAAGACTTAAGCTTTACAGAAAGCAATTGGCAGACCAAAGTAGAAATTTGTCTGTTGGATGAAACCAAATGAAAAATCTTGATCAAGATTTTTCTTTAGATTCATTTTTATTTTACCAAATTTTATCAAATATTTGGATAGATAGAACATTTAGAGGGTTGACCACAACAGAGCAAAGGTTGGAAAATATTACCATTGGAATTCTTAAATTGTAGATTAAAGTGCAGAGACATGTATCACTAAAAGAATAGTGTATGCTGATATGGGTATAAGGACAGTGAGAGAGACAAGTATGTCAGCCTCGTGTAAACATTGTTCCCATGATATATTTCCAGTCCCAGCGAGCGATTTCTGCTCTTGAGCATGCGTAACGCTTGATCTTGGGTCAAAATCCGGTATTGTGCATGCCAATTGCTTGCACTGACTAGTAATATATCATGGGCAATAAAATAGATAATTGATTAGCAATAATAAATATTTTCAAATAAAAATAACTACACTAGATGGGTTACAGAGTTAGTTAAAATAACAGAATAAATTCTAAACCTCAGAAAGATGATACGTCCAGGATAATGAACTCACATTTGTTTCTGTGTCTGCAGTTTCTCCGTCCAAGCTCTGACGTGAAGTTGCTAGGGGAGATGATGTTTGGCTCTGTTGCCATGGTGTATCGCGGTCCTCTACTCAAGGTACACGCTGTCAAAGTACCTCCACAGCTCTTGTTGTCTCAGGTGTTCATCCTCAAACCACCCAAAGATGCTATGTAAGTAATTGGGATTACATTGCAAGTTTAAAGGGGTATTTTGTGATCCACAACCTCATCCCCGACTTACCTCAAAAAGTTAGAGATTTTTATATCACCTGAACCATTGGCCTTAGTAATCCACGTGTACCTGATCTTACGTGCACATTCGGTCGTACCTGTAAGAAATTCACAATTTTGTATTTTCTGTCCGTAAATGGACAGAAATTGCAGTACATTGGCCTATGGAAACGTGGGAAACAAGCAATTGCTCATAACACAAAACCGCAAGATTGGAATCAACTCAAATTTTGTAAATAAGCTTTTCTCAAGGATATCTAGTGAGCAATGAATAAAACAGAAGGTGCTGGAATATGCACCTTTACTTCCTTGTGATAAACTGTGTGCGAACTTGTACTAAGAGAGAATGTTTTGCAAGTTCTGTGTGTTAGTGTATCGCGGTACATGGTCCGGGACTAAATTGCTTGCGTTCTGTACAGAGAGTCCCAGGTTCCAACTTTTGGGTCTACTTGCTGAGATCCTTTGTGCAAATTTTATTGATTAATATCAAAACCATGGAAGAACTTGTTCTTTGAGGGCATCAATCTGTCGTCACATATAAGAGAGTCATGCATGTAATCATTTTTGGTGCTGTTTGGTTAAGTAGAGTATTGTAAATCTGAGGTCAGCAACCAGTTGTATTGATTCTAAAATATCTCTAAACGTACTGCTTTCCTTCCTGTAAAAAGGACCACTGTAAAACAGTTTTAGTGGTATCGTTTTTTCGCGGTTTTTGCAATTTTGCGGTTTGTTTAATATGCCATTCAAAAGCTGGATGTGCAGCTTTGTTGATGGCAAATATAATGGGTCCAAAAAATTTGCAGGGTTTTAATTTAACAGTTCTGAATTTTATTGAAAATCATGGTAATTGAAGAGGTACTTTGCCTAGATTTCCTGTGATAGTGTTATAAATATAGTAAAAACATAATGATGTAAAGTTCTGGCAATTATGTGCGTTAGGGTGTTCTAAGGGGGGCGATCGTTCTTAGATTCATTGACGAAGTGTGGGATGGGTGTTTTAAGCCAATATGAGCACCTCATGCCATCTTGATTTCATTACTTTCAGTGACAAGGATATTTTATATAGGACAGCATTAGCTTTAATTTCCCTCTATCTTTGGGATGCGTCGTAGCATCAGTATGACCTCATTGGCGATTGGCCAGGAACCTGTATGTAAGTTCCTTGTCGGATTTCCTTCATTGTGCCGATCCGTTTGTGGAAGACTTCTCCTAAATCTTCCCTCAAGAAGGGATTAATGAAGATTGCATTGAATTACCCCATAGACTATTCTAATTGGTCCCAACCGCCGCACGAGTTCGGAACTGTGACGTGAAATGAGCAGCGTCCGTTCGTCTCCGTTCGTCCGTGATAAAAATGTTAACCCAATGTTGTATGCGATTTATCTGGAGTTCGGTAAGCCCCGACGATGATGTGACTTGGTGGAAAGAAGCGGTTATTAGTTCTCGACCTATTGGATTTTGGGGTAAAATAGTTAGTTAAGTATCTATGGGGAAGTTGGCATATTTAGAAAAGTTATCCCGCAGGCCTGTGTACAGTTTCTTGAGTTTCGTAGTCATATAATGATGTAACTCTGTGGAAGGAAGCGGCTGAAGAGTTCTCGACCGATTAGATTTTGGCATATTTCGGGCAATTGATTAGTGTAAATGAGCTATTAATATTCGAAAGCGGAATCCCAACGTCGTCTGCCTCAGTTGCTTGTCTGTCATGGCAGTACGGTGGGTTTGAGTTTTGGGCTGTTTTTTGGGGGGGGTCTGCCTTACTCCGTACATCAGATACCAAATGCCTGTGCTGCATGCAGGCCTATCATGGGGCACATTCTTTTTTGCAAAAGTGTGTGATATATGCGGCTAATGTATGCAAATGAGCTCCTTTCAATATGCATAATTCTTGTAGCTCTGAAACGAAATCAGATAGGCAAATTCCTCTCGCTACAGAGACACTATGCCATAGGGAGGGAGTGGGGGTGTTGGGGTGGTGAGGAGGGGTGGGGGTGTTGCGGGGTGTTGGGAGGGTTGGGTATTGCAGGGTGTTGGGAGGGGGTGGGGTGTTGGAGGGGATGGTTTTGAGGGGTAGGTGTTGGGAGGGGTTAGGGTGTTGCATGTGTTGGGAGGGGGTTGTTGGTGTTGGGAAGGGGTAGGGTGTTGGGTAGGGGAGTGGCATATTTACGGCTTAGGTATGCAAATGAGACTCATTAAATATGCATATTTTGTGTATCTCTGAAACGTTACGCGTATAGGCAAAATTCCTTAGTGTGCACGATACTCTATGCCATGGAGAGGGGGTGGGGTGGTGCGGGGTTTGGGAGGGGGTTGGCTATTGCGGGTGTTTGTGAGGGTTTGGTGTTCGGTGGTTTGGTAGATGTGTTGTGTTGGCAGGGTGTTGGGGAGGGGTAGGTATTGTTGCATTTGTTGGGGGGGTATGGTGTTGCATGTTGTGAGTGTGTTTGGAGGGGTGGGAGTGTTACAATGTGTTTGGGGTTTGGGGAGGGGAGTGGCGTGTTTGCGGGGTGTTGGAGAAGGGGAGGCTTGTTATGGGGCATTGGGGGGTGGGTTATGTCTTTGTGGTGGGGTTGGGTGTTAGGGTGTTAAGGCGGGGTTGGGGTGTGGCAAGGTGTTGGGAGGGGGTGGGTGATGGGTGGGGTTGATGGGGTGGGTGGGAGGATGGGGGCGGTAGTTGGGAGGGTGGGTGTTGCAGGGTGTTGTGGATGGGTGTGGGGTGTTATGTTGGGGGACGATGGCTGTGAATAGTGGTGGGGGAGGGGGTGGTGTTTTGCGGTGTGGTTGGGGATGGGATGGGGTGTTGCGGGGTGTTGGGAGGGGGTGGGTGTGTTGTGCGGGGTGGTTGGGGAGGGGGTGGGGTGTTGTAAGTTGCATGTTATTTCATGTTGAATTAGTGATCGCAACATTCGGCGGGGACATGTATTTACGCGATGCGTAAAAACAAGTTCGCCTTGGTGAAACCTTTATCTATCTCTCTCTAGAAAATTTACCCAAATGTTATCTTTTTGCCTGAATCTTCCATAGAACTCCAAGGACTAGCAGGGATGTAGCTACAGTGGGCAGTGGGGGCAGCAGAGCCCACCACTCACTTCAGAGCCCACCAGCTAAACAACAACGATTTAAACTCTAGAGCCCACCACTCAAAGAGAAAAAATGGAACATTAAATCATTTTATGCAAATTTGACAATTTAAAGCATAGCATTATAAATATTTCAAATTTTTCATCAATAAACACCCCCCACAAAATGTGCTAGGCTACACCCCTGGGAAGAAGCCAATTTACTTGTGGTGGTCATTTACGTTTCGATTGTAAGTAAACCAAAACAGATCATATTTTACCATTCAACTTATTAAAGCTATAAAGGCGTACCTATTAATTTTGCATCGTCAATTTTGGATTCAGTCGTGTAAAAGGGCCTTCTCCTGTTTTCCGAACGCGTATCAAGATGCTGGAGTTGGATTTGACCCCGTTAATGACGTCAAGAGTAACCAGTTGTAAACAAAGCTCATATCGTGACACAATCACAGAATCAGCAGAAACCATCGGACTCGACACGATTGCATGACTTCCTGACACCTCATAAGGTTGCATGACACGAAAAACCCGTGATCGAAGCTATATATATCATTATTTAAACAATTATTAAATCAATTCAAAGTTTCGAAAATTTACTTAGTGAAACACCTGGGCGACGAAGTCTGGTCTGTTATTAACTTAAGGCGGACGAACAAAACCCACCCAGCCTCTGTCGGCTTCTTTGTCTGGGAACTTTGATAGTATTCTGTTCTGATTCTCACTTGTCGAGGATGGTAGGGTCCGGCTCTGGTGCAGCCGCCGACATACAGCTCATTATTACGTAAATTTTGAAGACCAAATCAGAAAAATTATGCCATATGATAGGCCTACCCACACGTAGACGCATATACCGCGAGCAGTCAACTGTGTCCGTATCAAGAAAACTGGACCCACGCGACACGTCCGTTCCACGATGACGTCATGACGCATATCGCGTACCGCGTATTTGTTACCCGGGCGTCACTTCCGGGTCAATGCTGCCAGCGCGATAATCACTTTCGTTTTTGGAATTCCTTTGAAAGCTTGTCCAAAACGCATATATTAAGGCCCCATTTTTATCAAATATCCGGTTTCTCAAATACTGCTTCAGGCAGATTTTACATTTATACCAATACATACTATGAATCAAACCATTTTTTGGTGGTTTTATGAAGTATGTTTAAAGCATGTCCCATGGACTTTAAGAATTTATGTAGTTATGCTGTAACTTTAATACCATGTAAAGCGTTTTTGATCCTTCTTAATCTAAGGGCGCTATATAAATATTTTATTATTATTATTATTATTTTAAAATGGTGCCATCCAACATTTTGAAGGAGCATAGAGCACAATTCAACATATTTGAATGTTTTAACCAAAATATTTAAAGTCACTTCAGCCCATGTTTCACCAAAATAGGCCCTGATTGAGGTACTCATCACAGAACTGACATAGCATTCCATTACATGAAATTGTTATTTGTTTTCAGCTAGTAGTATGCCATAGCAGTTGCACAATCTCCATACAGTATTAGAGATGACAATAGCCTGCGGTAGCATCAGTGAGTTCTATATCTGAGGTCACTTGGATACACCAATGCGGGAAGTTAAAGGCACTATCAGTGATTTGCTAAATCAGAAATCTAGAAAAAAAGTTATCAAAAAATGGTTTATTGCATGTCTGTACAGTATGGTATCCTACCATAAACAACAGTGCGAAGACCAAAGGAACCTAATAATCATGACAAAATCGATATTTTAGTCATTATTGTCTCGTACGGACAATTTACTACAACACATAATTCAATGGAAATTCATATCTGTGAACACTGCTATTTCCCTTACTTTTTGTCAGTTTTTCAGTTGTACAAAATATCTTAACAAGACTTCTATCAGACTCATCCCTTCACTTTTAAGATATTCCTTCAATTTCAAATGTTTGTGAACTGTTTTGAATGCGCACAGCTATTGTGCTTTTAAGAGCTGTGTGTGCCTGGGTCGGATTTAGTTTCACACTCCCGAATGGACTTGGGCTGTTTTCGGTTTCCCGCTCGGTTCCGCTAGAATTGAACCTTTGTACCATAGTCGTGATGTGACCATAACCAGAGTTAATTATTAAGTTTTTTCTTTAAATATAATTTTTATCAACTTGTCATGGCCATATACTTTGTAGAGCTACAGGTCTATCACAAACTTTAGTCATTGTGCAGGTAATTCTTTCATTCATAGACTAAAAATTCTCTGTTTGCTGGATGTGCACGCAGCATTTCCTTTCATCTCTATTTTACTTATACATGCCTATATAGAAATGCACAAATCAGTCCAGAGCTCGTCTTCCAGGAAAAATAATAATTTTACAATATTTGTGTAAGAAAATTTTTGCACTGCGTTTCCACGCATGTTTATACTTCCGTGTGTGCAAAGTATGGTCGAAAGGCTCGCATTAACTGTCGTCTTCCAGATGAAGTAAGAACCCACCATTATAGGCGACTTTGGTGAAGGGGCATACAAAAAGTACTGCACAGGCAACATCCCATCATGATCCCTGTATCCTCACTTCCAAAGCCTTATTTCCTGAGAATCCAATAAATCTGGATATGCAACTCGATCGAGAGAGCGGAGACATACTGCATGAATTAGTACTTCACAGATGCCAGTCGTACAATGGTGCTGCGTAATTGTATTGCTATATATGTCATTCTGGTCAACTACGTCAACTATATTAAATCTGCAACTTACATACAATGGGTGGCGTTCTGCCTCAAAATCGTCTATAGGCATTTGTACATAGTTTTTCACTTCCTGTCATACCCTGTCCAGTCTGTAGTATGGAGTAAACTACGCAGTCAAAGTTTTGAAATGGAAACGCACCAATGATTCGCTCTTAAACACTACAAATACGGTATCTCCATGTTGAAGATACCAGCATTAATTGGGAGACTTGTATAGGAGACATTGATACTCCTACGTTTAGGCGAGAGTACATACTGTAGGCCATGTACATTTAATGGGTCAATGTGTACTCCGAGTACTCCTTTGAGTAACAATATGGCCTATAATATAGGCCAGCAAACCCCCAAGTAATAAGGGGCTCTTCCAATTGAAGTCTCTAACTCACCCTTGAAAGACTACCTAAATCTTCCAAAGGATGGAGTTCATTGCAGGTGAATAAACCCGACTTCCCTTGTTATTTACCTATCAAACCATAGCAGTACATTGTAATCTGTACACTGTAACAGTGACCAAGCATAAATTCATGGTTTACAGAATTAGGTCCAATATTTTTATTGTTGTTTGAATTTCTTCTCCTGCAAGCCTCAAGCAATAGTTTTCCTGACACCATTTCCATCGCCTCTGAGCCACTGCAGTGCCACGCCAAACAGTTTTCCACAAGCGATTGTTACGGAACCAGGTCCCCATCATGGAGAACGGCGTGGTATCGAAGGACGCTCTTCTGATGTCATGGTAGGTGAGAGTCTTTGCTATAACTTGCAGGGTTTTTTTAGTAAACTGCTGTATTTTATGGATTCGGAGTTCTTTGGAATTTAAGAGTTTACTGCTATTGCTGTCCTGGCAGGTGGTGCTTTCAGAATTGTAAATGAGATGCATTATACGCACATATTGGCAACGTCCAAAGGATTAATAATCTGGTAATAGTATGGAGATTCAGACTAGCCGTGTATCATGTATGTTTGTTGAGCATTACATATGTATATACTCTCTTTATACCTTGTAAGGAGAGAGTTAATTGTGAATAACATGTTGTTTTGGGATAGTAAAAATAATCTTACGATTTTATCCTTCTAAAGATGACCAAAATATAAGGATTGCTTTTTACTCTATCCTTCCAATGAACACGGGGTTTACTTAATATATATCCTTTTTTTTAACTTCCAATACCATGCATTCCAAATAGTACCACTTTGTAAATGAAATCATCAGAAGCCACCACTATCCAATAGCACTTATCAAGTATAGCGTTTCCAGAGGCCCGTGTGAGGCCCTTGTGCGCTCAAACCCCTGTGCCGCTTTTGTGTATGCCTGCCCTAGACCATAAGAGTTACATGCCTCAGAATCAGCCAGCTACCAATTTTGGTGTTTAGTTAAAAAAGACTCTTGCTTGTACATACTTTTCATATACCTCAATTGCATTGCCCTCCTATTTAAAAATTTAGTGCAATGATTTTATTCGCCAATTTTTCAATGAACCATGGCCCATTTTGATTAAATTCAAGAAGTTCTATTGCATATGTTCTTCCTTTAAACTGCTTGTTTGATTTTTCCCCAGTTTTGTGATGTGATTGTTGTCAATTTTATTAAGGTTTATCTTTGGCCTGCCTCTTCTTTCTCTCATTAGTTATGATCTTTAGATTTCGGGTTTAGGCGGGTACAGATTAATGCCTAACTTCCACATGTTCTCCTTGTGTTAAAGTTAGGCGCCATAAATGTCTCTTATGTCATCTGACCCCACATAAACATGAAATTTTGAAAGGTTTTAATGTGTGTATGGTTTAGGTAGCAATAAATTGATGTTTGATAATTGAAAATTTAAAAAATACTCGCAAGGACTATAGTATACTTGTCAACAATCGGGATCATGATATTCGCACATATATGGGAAACTCCTTTATATTTACATATTTGTTCTCAGCATTTGAATTCTTGAGAAAATCTAAATAAAGTATTTGAAATGTCAATATCACCAAGTAACTGTTCTAGCTATCTTGGTTGAAGTGGAACTATGCACATCATTGGTATATCATGGTTTTTTTGTCCATTCCATGTTGTTGATCATCACCAGTTTGGGATCTAAATTGGAAACAGAGAGAAAACACTAAGATTTTCAAATTCGGCTCTTACCCTGTTTCTCTGGCTTTTGTTATTATACACCAACATTGTTTTTATGGCCGACTTTGACTTCCAAATTCTGAACCATAACTTTCCAAACTTTCAAACACCAAGTTTTTAAAACACAATGCTGGTATTCTGGAAAGGGTGTCTAACTTTAGACCCAGGTTAAACCATGGTTATTCCTCACCTGAGTGGACCTTTTTGCTTCTAACATACTCTACAAATATGCTGTAAACAAGTGAGACTAGTTCTGGAGACAGATCTGAACACAGTCTGGTAGTGACCTTTGACCCTAAATGACCTTTGATCTCAAAATATTTTAGACATATTTAGAAATCATAGGATCACTTCAAATGTCAAGCTCAGCGGAGGCATTTTGGAAATGGACTTTTGACCCCTTAATGACTGTGACCTCAAAGAGATTTTAACATGTTTAGAATGTCATAAGGCTCATTCAGTCAAATTTCCGCTCAATCGGAGCATTTGGAAAATTTGACCTGACCCCTTAATGACCTTTGACCTCGAAAATATTTTCACATGTTTAGAATGTCATCAGGATATTTCAGTAAAAAGTTGCTTAATCGGAGCAGTTTGAAATTTGAACTTGACCTCTTGAACTTGACCCTTGAACTTTGACCTCGGAAAATTTTTTAACATGTTAGAAGTCATAGGATCATTTCAGTAAATTTCGCTCAATCGGACCATTTTGAAAATTTGACCTTTGACCCTGAATGACTACCATTGACTTGTATGGAATTATAACATAACATCCTGTGCAAGTAAATCAAGGTATTACTTGCTATTGCAGATGGATTTTTTAAAGTATTTTAAACTCAGGGACGAAAATGCCCCTTTAATGACATTTGATCGCCATTTCATTAAGAAAATTTTGGAGGGGGTGTCAAAGTACAACACATACATGAGTCACAGTCATACTATGTGATCTGTAAACGAAGTAGATTTTTAGTGAAATCAGGTTATGACCTTGTGACCCCAAATGACCTTTGATGAAAATTTATTAAGTAAAACTTTTGTAGGGGGTGTCCAACTACACCACATGCATGGGTAACATGATCATACAAACAAATCTGTACGAGAAGTAGCATTTTGAAGTGTGAAGAAGAAGAGAAGAGAAGCAGAAGAAGAAAGAAACGGGTAATAGAAGAAAAACACAGTCGAGTTCCTCGAATGTTGTAAAAATTCTGCATGGATGGCCTGAAACGGGCCCATCCATGAGGGATTTACTCAACCGTTACCAGTCACTTTCAGAGTAGTTCTGAAAGGAAAAAAGGTCCACTCATGGAGGACTACCCTGGACTCAACGCAGGCTTTAAAGTTAGACTCCCTTTCAGATACAGCCAACCGTGTGCTGTGAGTTATTAAAAATTGAAGTGCTGTGAACTCTCTTATTGAAACAGGGATAAAAAGTTAATAATTAACTAAGTAAATCCTTGTAAAACTGCACCCATACAATACATGAATCATTTGATCCATTTAGTGATTATTTGAGCCAGCTGGTTTGTGTGGTAATAAGCATGCTTTGTTTTGCGGTTTTATAGGTAACTCATCATTCCTGTCCGATTTTGTTTGGGTTTTCAGAATTTTTATGGTTTGGATTTATTAGGGTTATAAAATGGGACTTGGAGGAAGGGTCAGAGTTATGGATTTAGGAGAATTAAATGTATTGTTTTCAGCCTATGTTGTGTATCTGTTGGTATATAAAAAGCGATAGCATATTTTGAGTGAGCGAGTTCTACGCAACAAAATAATGTGATCACCGTGTTTGTATCTCAACTTAAGTGGATGCACAAGCCGGTATCTATTGTTCCCATATAGATGGGGCATTATCAATGAAATTGCCAAGAAAGCTTCAACAAAGTGTGTAGATTGATAGGGGGGGGGGATAGAGGAAGGGTTAGAGCTAGGGTTAGCATTTATTAGGGTGGGGCTTAGGGGGTTGAAAGAAGGGTTAGAGTTCGGGTTTAAGATTGATGGTTTGGGCTTGTTGTTAAAAGACGGGTTAGAGTTGGGGGTTGGAATGTAGTATTAAGGTTAGGGCTTATGTGGATCAAGGAATATGGTGAGGTAATGATTTAGGTGGCTTATTAGGCTTTATGGGTTGGAGGGAATAGGTTGGACTGAAGGTTAAGATATATTGGGGTAAGGACTAAGGGAGTTGGAGGAAGGGTTGTAAGTATGGTTAACATTTATTGGGTACCGTACTTCATAGGGCTGGGGGAAGTTTAGAGTTGAAAGTATTTTGAATATTAGCAGACGAATGAATTTGGACACTGATGATAAGTCTTTTTTATGCCGTCTTTAATTTCACTTTGACCTGGAACCAGCACTGGTACAATGTCCTTGGTCAGTGGTGATGGTGCAGTCCTAATTGGAATCATGACAGGGAATCTGCGTACTCAATCCGATGTTGATGTAACACAATTGCATTGTCTTTAGGCAGATGCTGAACCTCCAGAAATCTATATTCCCACATAATATATATTCATTTCGATCACGCTGTATGACGACACCCCCTCAAGTGACGTCATACCCACAATCCTATTCCTCTTTCGTCTTGGGAATTCGACAAGATTGGTAACGTTTGATTTAACTCTCTGATTTCTGTCGGAATTTTGGTCAGATTTAGCTACTTGGTGGCTCTGAACCTTGTGAAAATTGTTAAAAGTAATGTATTACGTCCCTGGGACTGTTAGTTTTGTCATTTTTCGCTTGCGAAGTCGGTATTTTAGGACTTTTATACCGGGACTTTGCGTCGGGTTTGTAAACACACAAACCGCATAATTCACACCCATAGGCAGACTAGCGTATGGCGTGGCACGGCAGCCACGTCATATCGATAGTACTATTTCCCACTACTATCTTTATATGTGTGTTATATATATTATATATTTTAACGTGTAGATTTGTGATTACAATGCTTGTGCGGATTGTAATTTGTAAGCGGGGCTGGCCACGTTTTTCGTTCTCGTTCAAAATGGAGCCAGGTTTGTTTACATTTTATAATTATGCACGGATCCATTCCTTCACAAAATGAGGTACACTTGTGGGTTTACTACCGAGTTTCCGTACTGCTTTCTTGCAGCCGTTATGTCAACAAGTATGGCCTTGATTAAAGGAGTTGTAGGGATTGTTGGAAATGCTTTTATATAATTTTCTACTAGACTTAGTGAATTTGTATTCGGGTATCTCCGCCTTGGTGCGTGCTCAGGCGGGTTTGTTTCCCTTATAGGCGCGGCTGTACGTGAATTGTTCGACCGAGTCGCCGTCACGGGACACACACCATGATGATACCCTGGTCCTACTCCGGGGCGAATAGGTGAGCCGTGCGTAGCGGCTCTGGTATTACACCTGGTTTGCTCAGGAGTTGGACCGGGTATATCCTTGGGTTTTCGTCCCTTCGGATAACTGGAAGGTGTAGGGATTTTGTAACGGTAGTGAGCGGGAGCTCCTCCGCTGATGTAATCGGAGGTTCACCCGCAGTACAAGGCTTTGGGTCTGGAGTCTTGTCAGTCGCCCGCACCTCAGGGGTGCGTTGACTGATAGGGTTACTGGGCGCGGGTAAGCGTACTTCGGTAACCCACCGATCACAATACCACTGCCGTAGTACTCATCGCCGTTACAGGAAGTTCCTCCGCTGCTGTAAGAGGGGGTTCACCCGCCGTTAGAGGGTTCACACCAGCCCGGTGTCGTGTCATCGCCCGTGCACAGGGGTGCGTAGGATGCTGGATACTTGGTTTGTCACCGTTTCGGTAACCTACCGAGTACGGAGATCAACGCTATGGTGTCCACAGTCAAATAGGGTTGGTTGTGTCATTCTAGGGGTACGATACGGCGACGTGCCCCCCCCCTCGGGAGGCAGCTCTACCGGGGCGGTCCCAGCTGCAAGCACCCCGTCGCTTAAGCGAAACCCACCGGCGGAGTCGGGCCCTTCTTCCTATATATCTATAGGGGCGATTTAAGGGCTTTTACTGCGATGGGTCTCGATGCTTTTGCCTTCATCCGAAAGGGGTGGTGTCGGCTGCGGGCGCTTGACCCGGGGAATCTCCTCGGTGCTGGTCCACGGTCTGTAATCCCGGATTAGGACCAAACAAAGGACCATTCACTGAGGCATTTGCTGGTCGATTTTCGAGACAATACGCCACATAGGATTGAATCCCCATTCATGGGCAATTCAAGGTTGCTTGGAGGGTGTTTGCTTCAGCGATATTGGGCCACGATTTGCGTTCAGTACAGGCGATTATCCTGGGTCAATTACGCTGGCCTCCACTCATTACGCCGTCGTTCCCGCGGGGAGTTCTGGCGGCAGGAGTGTGTGGCATTTACAGCGAGGCGGGGCTGCCTCTACTAGTCGGCTGGCCCTGCTTCTGGTCACCCCACGGTGGCCTCAATCCTTGTGGATTAAGCGGTGGATGGATCTTCTCGATCGAACCCTAGTGTTGATGGGCCGTTGCTAATTCCAGTAAGGAAATTAATGTTTACAACGGACCGTTTATCACGGGGTTAAGGTTCGAGAGATTTGCGGGGAGTTTAGCCCTCGCATTGTTCGTTCTTACGGGTGATTTGTTGGCGTTTACTGCGCTGGTATACACCCTGATGGCCTCGGTCTGCAGCAGGGCTTTCGGCTGAAGCAGGGGATCATGTTTGGTGTCCATTCTGTGAGCTGTATTCTCTCTCTATCTTTTTGTTGTCGGTCCATTGCTAACTCCTCTCGGGGGGATTTAGCGCTAAAATAGACCATTCATCTCAGGATTACGAATCGATACGCGAGACAATGCCTATTCACAGGAGTTGAATACCTATTTTAGGATCAACGGGCTCTGTGAACGGGGCATGACTCTGTAGGGCTCGCCGCCTGTTTGGGATTCCAGTCGCGGCAGCACTGCCGCGCAGTATACCAGCCCCTTGTTGATCCGCTTGGATTGGCTTGTGCGGAAAAAAGGGGGAGGTGCGCAGGCATGCCGTTAGTAAACCGGGCGGCTGGGGCGGTTGGCCATCTAGGATGGTCTGCCTCTACCGCTGGGGTTGCCTAGAGTCGTATTGCTACGTGTGTCAGGGGTCAACCCTGTTTCGATCATCTTAACCGGGTTGATGTCGGTGTTACTCTCTGTCCATAGGTCATCACGGTATACTGAATCCCTGAGTACCTCAAACTCCAGCACCGTTGACAATCGGTCATAGGCGCTGGAGATGCTGTAAGGTGACAATTTGTGGAAGATTGTATTAGTTATTCTTTGCAGTATACACCCTCCGTTTTGTCCCTGTTTCGGGGCGAGGGTGAGGCGGGTTGAGGTGTGACTTACTTTTGCGGCCACACCGTGGTATGCTTTTTTTTATTAATGGTGTACGTGTCCGTTCATGTTACTTGCCTTTTTAATCATAATACGTCGCATACATATAGACCAGTAATCACGGGGCTTTTGGCTACTACTCTGTATTCTGTTCTTGCGGGTTGTTGTTTAGGTCACTGGGGTGTAGGTCTTCGCCCTAATCGCCTCAAATCCCTTCCGCGGATTCGGGCGATGGGAGAATCGTGTATCTACCCGAGGATACGGGACTGTGTTAAGCCGTGGCGCTTCGTTACACAAGGACAATACTGTGGGTGTGATGATCGTTGCGGGGAAAACGCGAACCCATTCGCCGGGACTGTGAACCCCCCTCTGGGTGTCGTCATCTGTGCCTTTGGCGGCGCTTGCTCGCCAAGCGTTCCGCGGGACAGCAGGCGGCGGGGTATTCCTACCACACAGGGACGCTCGGGGCATAGGTTCCGCCTTCATTGAGTGGTAGCGGCTCCCGAGCTTCTGGGTGGAGTCATATCCTTTTATGATGCCCACCCTTTTTTGGATTCAACTACCTTTAGTTGTCTCTCCCGTGTTGGACTCGACTTCATCCATTCAATCGGTTCTTCGGGCGGCTTACGTCTTTATTAGGCGTTTGCACGCCTCTTAGATAGTCGCACGGTTGCTCCGAGCTCGGACCCCTCCTGGGTCCGAGTTTGTGCGGTTTTTAATAAAACACACAACGCCAACCCGATGCTTTTGAGGCAGCCCTAGGGGTTGTGCCACCGGTTTGGGATTGATGTCTCTTCCCCCCCTCCCCTTCTCGGGGCGTGCCGTACGGTTCTCTGATCCTGCTACTCCGTCTGAGTCCTTTGGTTCGTGGTCCTTTTGGTAGGACTAAAAAATTGGAATCATTTGCTAGGTCTTAATTAATGTCGATGGCGCCTGGATTCAGTTCCTTTAGCAATAAATGACGGTGTCTTTCGCCCGGCGTTTCCCGACGATATGTAGTCAGTATTTTCCCGGGACGGGAAGCTGTTATGCACCGTTCCTTCACGTTTTTACGCTTATATTCATTACTTCGGATCGTGTTTGACTCGAAGTTCGGATATTCGTGCGCCCCTTTTGGCGATGAATGAGACCGGTTGATGATACGATTGGCGATTACTTTCGTCGTGCCTAAATTGTGTGTCGGATCCGCCGTAATTTATGCCCTATTCATCGCTTCTGATCGCTTTGCGATCGAGGTGGGTAGTCCGCTCGCCATCTTGGCGATGGATAACCCTAGATGAAATGTTAGACGATTGATTTAGTCTTTTGGCTTAAGTCTGTGTCGAAGACGGGCACAAGTATACCGCCCCTGCATATTTCGATTCGGAAGTGTGTCAGGATGCGGTCGGCCTTTAATCTCTACTAAGCGGTGGGGCACGCGCACGCCGAGCCTCTGCTCGTTGCTTTGTGCCCGATCCCAGCGGGGGTCTTTTATTCTAACGTTATAGCAGGGATTCTCAGCACCGTTATAGGCACTTCACCGGGCGCCCGCGGCGGGTTTTGTTGTCTTTATTTTGCATGCAGGTCAACCTTCTCAATCTCACTGCATGGGGATGGATTGATTGGGTTGATAATGAGTCTTGGCACATTTTCAAATGACATGGACTTATTATTTTTATCACTTTGCTTTCCCAAATTAATATTCTATTGTGAAAGGGGGGTCACTCAATACTACTAGTTGGTTGGTTTGTTCTGATCATGGAGGGTGATGATACTATACTATTATATTATTTTACCTCTATTTGGATTGATAAATTAGTATTCCGCCAGGTGCAGAGTTATTAAATGGTGGGATAGACTCTTATTTTATCTATACCTTTCAATGTTATATATAGTAATAGTTCCAACTTGGTTGGCATCGTGTGCAGCATGGATGAATTACAATCCTCTCAGCTTTTTAAAAGTGAGGAGAAATTCTTGTGGGTGTCCTTGGGCTGGTTTCGTTTCACAGTATTCTATTCTGTGATGTCAGCCTGCTAGGATATGATGAGTTGTTTGCCTACGGGGCCAAACGGGATTACTCTTATCCTTGGAAGCAATCCTATTTGCAATAGCAGATATGTTTGCTCTAAGGCCAGCTGGATCTTTATCCCACTTGGGGTTTTATCTTGTCATGCTAATTGGATTTCCCCATTCGCCGGTTGCGTCCCCTAGTCATTCGTATGATAGGGGAATGCAGTTGGGCTAGGCATCGTGCCACTGCCTTTTACTCGGCGATATTTCCGAAGACTTTAGAGTTTTCGGAAATCTGTTAGATTATCTTACTCTCCTGGCTGCCTCAATCCCAGTTGTTAGGAGGCCTTTGAGTAAATGTTGCAGATGGTACTGTTGACGGGCTACTATCTCGACGTTTTTTATGCTGAGAATTCTTTGTCAGCACCCTTTCAAACGTCTTCTGATCATTCGTTGAGGTGGTCACGATAGCAGTCAGGCGTCGAAAGTCCTAGTCGCCAATGTGAGTGTGAGGTTGTGACTATTCCTGAAGAATTTATTCGTGCCACTAGTCCATGGAAATATTGGCCATGTGCCCCCGGAATGGGTCGTGTCATACTCTTTGGTTTCGTTGGCCCTTTTCTTTCACCATTCTGGTGGTAAGATACCTTGATACATTCGGGGGGCTGCGTGTACCTCATCGCCTGAAGCTTACTCCCCCGGGGTAGGCTGCGGTCTAGAGACTGTTGAATCGGCGTGGGCTATGCGGCTTGCACGCGATTCTTCCTCTTTTTTTCGCTACTCTCACTGCTGCCCCTGGGGCTAAAGTAGTGGGATTATGTGGGTGGCGGCCATAGGTAAACAGTTCGATTGGATCATGTTTCATGTCATTACCGTGCGGGTTTTCTCGCAAGAGTTACTGTGGCGTCGCGGGTATGAGGATGGGCTCTTTCCGCCCTGCAGTCTCGCTCACGGCGTTGACCCTTCCTCTCGGCCCGGCATGGGCCCAGAGGGTGGCGACTGGCGTCTAATGGCTCGAAGCTGCTCTGAAGCATTGTAGACCCTCATACTGGGAGTAAACCTATCAGTTATGCGGCGTCTGTGTTTGTGGGTGTGCAGCGAGGGGTGCTGGTTTCGTGTGACGTTATATAGTAGTCGCTATCTGGCCAGTTTTTTTTGCAGGAGCCACTATTTCAGGCTGGGCTCAGCGAATTATTCTCTTAGTAGTGGTGTGCTTAGGTTTCATGCATCGGTTATTGGAATGTGACCTTGCGCGGCTCTTACTACTTCTGAAGTGCTGAATTCTAGTCATACTCATTTTGATTCACGCAATCCAGGTGTGACGTTTAGCATCCTGCACCGCCTCCCAGTACTGTGCTAATCTGTCGATGTTAATGCAATTTGTTACATCAAACATCGGATTGAAGGTAAGCAGATTCCTGTATGAGTCATGTAAGAACCAGTGGTGTTCTAATGAATCGTAAGGAATGCTTGCTTACCTTCTCGATGTGGATTCACGGCCAGTCCCGCCCCTGCAGGATGTTATCTTGTCGAGGGTAAGACGAAAAGGAGGAAGAGGATTGTGGGTATGACGTAACTTGGGGGGGGCGTCATACAGGGTGACGAAATGACTATATATTATGTGGGAATATATAGTTATGGGAGGTTTAGAGGTTTTCTGCATTGCATAAAGACAATGCAATTGTTACCTCAACATCGGAGAAGTTAAGCAAGCATTCCTTTACGAACGTCATTAGAAACACCACTGTTTCTTACATTTGTTTAAGTATTTTTGTTTCAATGACTGAAATATTTTTGCCTATTGTTAATAGAACATTCACATGTGTTACAGGGGAATTATTTTGGAAGTGTTTAATAAAATTTGTCGAATTTTGGGTAATAATGTTGATCTGACTGGCCAATTTCACTTAAAAAGGTGTTTGCGATTTATGTGTTGTACACCAAACACTCATATACTCGATTCACGCTGATAAGCAGGGACAACTTGTACTTTTTTTTTTTACGGTGTGAGACGCCTGTTTTGTGATGGGGTGAACAACAATTAAACGTTTGCAGCCCTACTAGTCTGCGTGTTCTTAATACTATGTGCTCTACGGGGAATACGATAAGCAGTGGTTAACGATAGAGAGTCGCTGGTAAAAGTAACGTACGTACAATGTGAAATACTACCTCGTATAAGGCAGTGCGCTTATGGGATCCTGAAGATGGTAACAATGGTTTTTCGCTGTACACACAGGTGATTATGGGCCTCATCATTACTTTCATACGTTACCTAAACTAATACAACTAAACAATATCATGGCTCATAAGATGGACCAAAGTAGTGCGTTGGAATAAAATATTGGAAATGAAAACTTGGCGAAAAACAAAGAAAGACGCAAAACAAACTTTGTTTGGCTAAAAGTCGCGCCTAAATTAAACTCTTAGTTAAGAATTCGGGAAATTTGTCAGTATACATTTTGGACAAGTGTGAGAAGGGCCTACAGCATAACGTACCTGGTTTACACAATCTGTTAATATGCTCCACGAGCGATGCACAGGGGAAGATGTGAAGAAGATCTTTTAAAAATTTAATGGGTTTAGTTCAATAAAACACAGTTTTTTACAGAGAAGAAGTGATGTGAACTGATTTATATATCATTGTATTACAAACTGATACAAAATAATTCAGAAAATCCAGTTAAACAGAATTAAGTTTGTACTTGGCCCTTTTCCTTTAAGTCACTTTCTATTGATAGGCAGCGAAGCGACTTCGAGATAGATTAACATGCTTCTTCCCTATTTCACATTATGGATAGGGAACCCAGTTCCTATATCCAGCGCGAATCGTATAATTGCATTAGATTTTTGGATAATTACATTATACCCTTCACAGATCAAATAAGTTATTGTTACAAAAGTACATGCAGGGGATTTTTATAATTTAAGTATGCCAGAGATTTTCATTGTGTCTTAGGCTACCATCCCAATGGCCTTCCTAAGTGAATCTCTTGTACAAGGCAGACTACATCTTTATCTTTGGTCTTATGGTTTGACTTCGAAGGGGTTTTGTGTGTGGTTCGGCATGCATGTGATGTGGTTTTCATAAAATGGGTTATAAAATTTACTTCCCATTGGATATGTGTCATCTGGGAACATTTAGACTCCTTTTTAGCACGCCTGCATTAAGGCAGGAGCACACATAGGGATCACTTTGTCTGTGTTGTGTTGATGTCTTTGTTGTTGTTGGTGTCTGTTGTCATGAAAAAAGGGTTAACATTTGCCTGTAATCTACTTACTTCGATGGATTTAAACCATTTATCATGCTTGAGGGTCCGATACGACGATCGATAATATCGGCTCCTACGCACGATAATGATACAATTGGATGATTTGACCCAATATCTATTCGTCTCGCTATGAGTTTTTAAAATATGGGCTCGACTGCGTCTCGCCCAATATTTTTGCAAACTATTAGTCGACCAATAATTGGGCTGAATCATCCAATTTATTACAAAACTTGGGTCACAAGTGCCAATTGGCATCCCATTTGTTGAGGTCAAGGTCACATACAAAGCTCAAAGGTCAGTGAGGTTAAGTTTTAAAATACGCTGAAAAGGTAAAAGGACGCATTTGAAAAGAAGTTCAATGGAACCAAACCCTCATTGTTGTACGAGGTCAAAGGTCACATATCCAAGGCAAAGGTCACACATATCAAGGTCCAAAGGTCATGTGAGGCCTATCATTCAAAACCGCGATGGCAGGTGACACAATCGTCCGGACAAATGTAAACATACATGAAACTGGATTTCCTCGACACCAATGCTTGACTGAAACAGATGCTTTTCTTCTGAGAGGTGAAAATGCCCCCAAAAATACCATTTTAGCACTCCTAAAAAAAGAGAATGGATGCGAACAGTTGACCCCAGGTCACACCCTGTCGACCATGACTCTTCCTCAATCCGTTTGGGGGGGACCGCAATACCAACAAAACGGAGCGTGTACATCGCAGCTCTGTGTTTAGCAGCCAACTTTTGAGATATGATACGGCTGTTGTCATCTCCATCGGAAAAACTTGACTCCTAATGACCTATACACCTACATTATGGAGATCTTAATGGGATATATACGGATTTATAACGCTCTATTTGGCCGGAAAATAACGGCGACGTTTAAACCGTCAGAGAGCTTTTATTTGTATCCATTTGTAACGCCGAGCGTCATGTTATCATGTGCTCTGTGTAGCGGGTAAAAATAGGTAAACAAAGGGCAAGCCATTGCCGCACATGTTAGCGTGCTTGGTGCCTTGATTTTTGGTGAGGCTGTTTCTGTTTTTGTAGTGGTCATACTATCATAAAAACAGTTCTATTGGTGAGGGTGTCTATTATTTTTTTATTTTTATGCTGTTGTATTTTAATAAAATATGTGAAACTGAATTTGGAAAATTCTTTACCGGTCTGTGACTGTGTTACCCGCGACGGTTTCTTTGTCTCCATGTTGGCGGGCCGGGTCTTAACGCGGCACGCCTTTGGTTTTCATCGCTCGTTTTCGTTCCGACACGCGCGACCAGTTGGCTCGCTTAACCCCACCCCTTTTTTTTTTTTTCAGCGTATTTGGCTTGCCGCCCCGCGAACTCTTTTTCCGTGCGGTTCATTACGGGTCTTGCTTCCGCTGGTGCTCCGTTTGGTGCTTTTTTGTTCCGTTGCGGTGGGCCTTTTGTTTCCAAGGTTCGCATTTTGAACACAGTTCCCTGTTAGTTTCGGAAGGGAAAGGGGGGGGTGGTGTTCGGTCTCTGGTCCGAAGTTCTTCCAAGGCGGCCCCGCTGCATTGGGAGCACCTAAAGATGTTGTAGCGTCGGCTACTTCTTGCGGTAGTGGAGGGTTTCTCCTCGGGAGTTCCACCCGTCTACCTCGCTACCCGGCCGCTGGCTCGCCTTGTCTAGCCCTAGGGGCTTCTCGGGCAGGCTTTTTGCTAGGCGGCCTGTCTGCGTTTTTCCCTAGGGGATCTTTGGCAGGGGCTGCAGGACAGTCCGGTATTATAGCAGCTCGTTTGCTCCTAGCGTGCTAGTCGGACGCCTCCTTCAGGGGGGCCTTGACTGACTAGTACGAGGCCGCGCGCTGGCTGGCTCTCCTGATTTAGCTCGTTGTTTTATCGGTGCAGGCTAGAATGGTCTGCTCTGCCCTTTTCCTGTGGGATTAGGCGGCTGAGACCTGTCCGGGTAGCGGTGTTGGCTGCGATGGTGATGCCCGGGTTTCTCGGGCCGGTCCATCGTTAGTACCGACACCTGGCGCTCATGGTTTAGAGTATTAAAGTCAAAGTGGGCCGAATAAGGATCACCACGGCTCGAGAAAAAAGGGAGTAAGTAATCAACTCGTCAACCAAGCTCGAGACGTCAGACTGAAAGAATTGACTGCAACGGGGGTTTACAGCCCCAGAGACATTCACCAACCGGGAGCGCGAGCTACCACCGACTAAAAAAGATCAAGTCACAGGGCTCAAGTAAGAAGTGGGCAATCATGGCAAGGGCTCCCAGGTCGTTGACGGGGACAGGAGCCAGAGCAACCGAAAGTGCCCCCAGGACCCCGAGTGTACTAAGGGGAACAGCAAAGATCCAGTCGCGGCACGGCGGGAGAAGACAAGACCAAGCCAACTGCAAGGAACCAAATGAGAAGGCCAGTGAGGCGAAGTTGGATGAACCCACCAACAAAGGAATACCCCGTCGAGGTGGATTCCCTCTAGGCAGCACAGTTGAGACGGAAGGCGCGGCAGAGAAGAGGAAACACCCGCAGTGAAAGATCGAACAACGGAAGCCTGAAAAACCGATGGAGAGGAGGGGGGGGGCCCCCTAGACAGACCCCGACGAATCGGGGCAACCCCCCGGGGCCTGAAGACCCGGGAAGCAGCGCTAGGCCCGGCCGAGCCCCACGCTGGCCAGTGACGAGCCCCGACGCTAGGCCGGAACAAGGGCCTGCCGAGATGGCCCTTATGACGAGCCCCAAAGAGGGGCATCGTCGAGGCGACCCAAAACCCGTGTCCAAGGGCCCCCGAGGGAGACAGCGGCCCAGGGTAGCCAGATGGAGCCAAAGGGATGTGCGAGAAACTGTCAAAAGCCAGCCCCTAACCCCGAACAAACGGGAGAAGGGATCCACGTTCAAGACACCGACCCAACAGTAGGCTGAGTCCAGGGCGACGTCGAAAGACCTCAGGGCTAGAGTAAGAACCTGAGAGAACAGGTAAGGTTAGGCTACAGAGCAAACCACAGCGCGCAGGACGAACACAGCCCAGAGGGGGCGAGGACCACCTGGGTGGGAGCCAAGCCCAATGAGGGAACTCGAGCATCAGCATCAAGTATGAATGGACCAACGCCCGAGGGACGGCAAGAGCAGGCTAGGGCCCGAGGGCCACAGCCGGCATGTAGGCCGAGGGGGGTCTCGCGCCCCCGCACGGAAAGTGAGGATGGAGGGCAGGGAAAACAGCCAAGGCGGCCAAAGATAAGGTACCAATAAGGGGTTGCAAGCTCCAAGAGAGAAGGACAGAGAGCCCCTCCCAGGGCCTGAGCCGGCCTAGTGAAGCCCCTGGAGGGGCAACGCCAGACCAGCATAGGCAAGGCCTGCATAAACCCCGAAGGGGCCAAGGTAATACACAAGCAGCAGGGCATCAAGCCTAGGCCAGGACCAGGCCCGAAGGCAAGGGCACAGACAAAAGCTGCTTGGGAAGAACCAAGGCCAGCTACCCAGAATGGAGAAGAAGGGTCTAAGACGAGAAGCAAAGCAAAGCTAGACCAAGGGAAAGCCCCAGGCCTAGGCCAAGGCGAAGTCAAAGACCGCCAGGGCTATAGGCAACGACCCTACCAAGGGAGTCAGGTAGGCTAAAGACCCAAAGCCCAGTATCAAGGCAAAGCTTGAAACAAGGCCTAGACCCCAAGGGGGAAAACAGGAGATAACGCCAGACGGCAACTTGTCACTAGGCACGACTCAGAAGCGGCGCTAGCCCCGCTGATCCCCAGGAGGGGAGCAGCGAAGCTGCCTCATAGCCAGAGTCCAAGCTCCCCAAGGGAGACAGCGGGGACCCCAAGGCTCTGGTAGCAGTAAGCCTAACCGCCAGAAGCTAAAGCCAGACTTGAGTATAGACCCAGAGAACCACCGAGACTCAGCATCCCGAGGGGAGCCCGAGAGCCAAGGCGGAGCGACATCCCCACAAGGGGGACAAGTCACGGCGCCGAGAGTTGACAGTACAACCACCAGGGGAAGGTGGACAAACAACACCGAGCAACAGCCCCGTAAGAGGAGACTAGATGATGTGGTTAAGCCCGGAAGGAACATCAACGCAACAACGGCGGATTAAACGGCCACCGGAAATCACGCCGACGACGGCGGATAAACGGCCACCATGCAGCGCGCCTCTACGGGAGGAGACGCGGCATAAAGGAGTGAATGGTATCCAATCAACCCAAACCCATCACCTCCGAGAAGGTGAGACTCTATGTGAAAGGGAGGAGTGCTCCACGCACGAAGGTGGGGGAGGGGCAGCCCCCCCAAAGTCCGAAGCACGAGCTCTACAACCCGCGGACTTATAGCGACATAGGTTAAGCACGGGCACGCGGCGTGCCCTGAAAGAGCATGCTGCAGCCTGCGCCGAGTCCCCCGTGGAGGGCAAGCCCCGACGGCTACCCCACGAGGGCGCCGAAACGGAAAAACCCACATGGTGTACCCGTAACGTAACAGCGGAAAAAAGTCGCGGGAACTAGCGCTGGCCGGGCCGCACCAGTAACCGCACACGGGACCCAGCGTGAGCGGGGTGGGGCCAACCCGGCGCAGCGATGCGCGCCCCACCTCGCACGTGAAGGCCTGGTGAAGCAAAGCAGCACGAGCCAGATTAACCCGCGGGGGGCTAGAGGGCTAGCCAGGCGGGGTGTGCCGTAACGGCTGAACCGTAGCAGGAACTAGCGCTGGACGAACCGCACAGTAACAGCGCACGGTACCCCGCGTGAGCGGGGGCCAACCTGGGCGAAGCGCCGCGCGCACCACCGAGCCGAGAAGGCATGGGCTGAAGCATGCAGACGAGCCAGGGACACAACGTGCAGAAGGCGTAGCCAGCGGGGAGCAGTGAGCATAATCGAAACCCGCAGCGCCCCGAGCGGGGCGCCCAAGGAAAACCACCTCAGGGCAGGGGACGAACCAAAGCCCCGAGTCATTCTTTCAGTCTGACGTCTCGAGCTTTTGTCACTGCTCTCTGCTGACCTAGTCCACCAAAGGGTTGGCTTCGGCGCGGGTTCCCCGAGCAGTTAGTGAGCTCTCGGCTCGAGTAGCCTTTCGGGGCTCGACAAGTGTTTCTGCAGAGCTAACCTTCTGGGTTCTCCCCTTATGGTAGGACTTTCGGTGGTTCACCCACTTTGTCTTACCTTTCGGGCCAGGATTGACTATGGCCAGATTGGGGAGTGCTAGTTTATCATTAATCTAGCCTTTGGCAGCTCTCCGGTTGCCCGGTTCTGGGGCCGTGGCTCCCGGTATGCGGAGGTCGGCCTCGTTCTTTCCTTGGTGGGTCTTGTCTACCCGGCGAGGCCGGAATCGTCCTTCCATCTCCTGGCTTGTGACGGAATGATGGGGGACCTTTTCGCTTATTGTGAGGACTTTGTTGCGCCGTTCTCCGATTCATCAGTGTCTGGATTTTTCGGTAGACTAGCTAAGCCTACCACAGTCGGTTGTTCGGTTCGTCCTTCGGTAACATTGACTCCTGTAAGGCGTTTGTTCCTAACCCGAAAGCTAGCTCCCTCTTGGGGTCTGAGTTCTATCGGAGAGTTTTCTTGGCGAAGCCCCCAATAGTGGGGTGCGGCATCGCTCTAGCACTCGCCTTTATACTCTTAGGGCCCTTTCCCGGATGGATTAGCTCGGAGATTTCCTTCTCCTTGTAGCTGCTTCCTCTGGGTCAGGGTCGGACTTATCTCCAGCCTACAGGGGATGGCCTTTAGCCTTCAGTCAGTCTCTCAACCTTTAATCTCCCCGGACTCCTACCCGTGGGGTTCTTCTTGGGTTCTGATCGGACCCCCTCTTTAGGGGGTCCCGCTCCTCTGTTTTTTGGGGCTAGGCTTCTTTTGCCCCGCGTCTTTACGCGGGTCCGCCTTGCGATTCTATGGTTACTCCCGGATCCTCAGTTGTTTGCTAGGCTGTGAGGCCTTATTCTCCGCCTTTGCCGCCCAGGGTGCTTAGCAGCCCTTGTCCCAGGGCCTGCATCGCACTCCAGCTCTGTCAGAGCCCTTCCTCTCGCTTATTCCTTAGGCTTGGGATTTCTCTGGGATTCGCAGCCTGGCTCTTCTCAAAAAAAAACTTGGCCAGGTCATGTTTTAACACCATATTAAGTCTATGGTCCTATTACTCACCCCTGGTATACTCCATGTTAGAGTGATTATGGGCTTCTGACTTTTGTGAATATAGATTCCATGGGTGTTTGTGCTCTGGCGTTTTTGATTAAGCCTTTGAATGCATCCTATCGCATCTCTCTGAGATATCATGCTCCACCTCCGACTGAGGAGCTAGTCGGGTGTTGATTGAAAATATTCATTCAACGGGGTTAATGCATATGTTTCACTCAACATTGGTGTAAAGGAACTCAGTTCAGTGTAATGATTTAGTCAAAAACACTATGTTTTATAATCATCTAACTGAAGCCTGATTTCTTTCCAATGTTGACTTCCCGTTCCAGGCCGCACAGCTGATATGAGATGTTGTGCGTCCGTGTGGGTAGGCCAACACGGAATTGAGGAAGAGCTCTGGTCGACAGGGTGTGACCGGGGGTAACTGGTCGAACCATCTCTTTTTTAGGGGTGCTTAAATGGTATTTTGGGGGCAGTCAACTCTCAGAAAGGAAATGCTATGTTTCAGTCAACATTGGAAGGAAATCAGGCTTCAGTTAGATTGATTATTAAAACAATGTGTTTTGAATATTATGCACGTTCTATGCAATGTTTGGTATTTGAGGAAAGGTGGGTGACCTGATTTCAAGATCCAATTTTTCATAGGATGTCCCTCCCTCACATGGAAGATATCACCAAACATCTGATTATAGTGGGCTAAAATGGTCTAGTCATTGAGTTAGTAGAACAAAAAGCATATTCGGGTGCGGCCATATGGAACAGTGTGTGTGTGGGCGGAACACATTGAGATGTTTTGTTCATAACATCAAATGGAGGAAAATTTCAGGGCATATTAAATTTTTTTTTTTTTTTTTTTTTTTAAAAAAGAAATTTAACGGTATCAAAATCTCAGTTTGATGGAATAAAGTGGGAGGACAAGGTTATTGATAGGTCACTTAACTACTCTATGAGTCATTGATATTAGTACCTCGGTCCAGACTGCCATTTCTGAATCGCACAGGGTAGTGAGGGGGTGAGGTGTTGAAGTTGCGAGAAAAATACAGAACATTATGGTTAGAGCGTCAACAACATAGGCCAGTTTAATATGTGCAATACACACAGCATTCAAGCGTTTTGCCAGTTATATAAAATAATACCATTCTTCATTACTCAATGGTGTAACTAGAAAGGCCAACTTGATTAGTGCTCGTCATTCAGGGCTTTTGCTATCTTTGAGGTAATATACTGGGCAGAGGTCCCATTAGCAGTTTATAATATGCTTCCCAAAATTAAAATTAAAATTTTGGCGCCAATCCATTTTAATCACCCTGTGGTTTTTTTTCCAGGGACATTTACAAAGAAAACTTCATCATTTCTCGGAAGCCCATCTCAAGACGGGTACGCAACACAAGATCAGCCTCGGGCACTCTCATCTCCCTTGTTGAGGAAGGTGAAACCGAGAAGGTGCAGAATTTCCAGTCTTTTTTCTCCCACTTCAACGTGATAGAGGGTCACTTTCTATAAGCGCATGTGCAATAGAGGGGGGGAAGGCACTGATGTACCACAAGAGGAGTTATATCAAGCCTGTCCATGCAGTAATGTTCATGACCTTGGAACTTGAGTTCAAAAATGGCAGGGAACCAGGCAAGTGTTTGCGTGTGATATTTATCTGTAGATATGAGGTGATTGTGGAAGCAACTCCAAGATGTTCAACTGAGTGGAGGGGCAGCAAACATCACCCAAAATGAGTGTTTTCCGAAAAGGAAACTTTCAAGGATGTGTGGCAATTTTCAAGGCGAAATCTTGTGCCAAATATGACTGTAAATTGGAGAGTACAAATTCTGAAGTTTTATTTTCTTTAGAACAAAGGTGTTGTCAGTGTGTAAATACACCAAGAATGACCTTTGACCCACAGACAGCAGGCCGCCTGTGGTACATTTTGACTTTAAATGGGAAAATGTTAAACCGTTCAAGTCCTGTGAGGATGCATGTTTATTTGTGCGGAAGTTGTTATCAGGCTTTTAGATATGGACATGTCATTTGAACCCTTAACAGTATGTTATCGGACCTTCTTTTTACTGCAGCGTGGTGAAAAAAATTCCTTGGAAATCGTGGCAAAGTTGGAATGCATTATCAGATGAATATTTATCAAAGGTCTGACAAGGATTAAGCTTACAATTATTGGTCTGAGAAATTGTCTTAAACCAAGTCGCATTTCGATTTGTGTCCATATTGGAAACAAAAAAAACCCTCAGTGTTCAGCAGACTGAATTTATGTGACTTTTTTTTTTATTAATGTTGAGACTTTAACATGTGTTGGGGCTTTCTGTGGACTGTTTCAGAGCAAGTCCTTTATAACTTTGATGATTGAAGTTATGATTGACATCAGGTCTTTCCGTGCAGTTCGTTGTGCATAGTCAGAATTCAGGGATGTAAGTTTTCGGCAATAGCCTGAATTCAGGCCTTCAGTTACTCACAAATTTTCCGCAAGTTATTTATTTTCAGCCGTGTTTGAGGCGGTTCTTTAGATTAATTAACAACACTTTTTCAGGGCGTTCATGCTTTTCTCTTCAGGCCTCTACATCCATGAGATTACTTTTTGTGCATATCAGTAATACTTTTAAATGTGATGTGTATATATTACTCTCCATTCCAGAAAAACGAGGGCATTAAAGAAAGAGCTACAAGGTGAATACAACTGTACGGATCCTAATCCATTAGGATTGAGCCTCCACATTTGGAATACAGCCAATAGGCAATAGTTTTACCCACATTTTGGAAACGAGGTTACAAATCTACCAGACTGCACAGAGTACTAAGAATCTAATTGCACATGTACAATGTTTGTAAGCCATTTTGCAAACATAATTGTTTAGATCATTAAAAAGACCAGAGTTGAATTATTAAGACAAATTTTTCAACACAAGGTTTTGGGTACTAGTCTCCTATACAGTGTGGTGACTTACGTTGTCTGGACTTAGGATTGCAATGACATAAAAATACATGAAATGCATACTCCTGGCATATGCAACAAAATAAAATGACTTTGCTCAAATGTTTCAGTTACATTCTCGATAGACCTCATAATATGACAGAATCAGTTTTATACCGAACTTGTCTCCCTTGAGGAGTTGTTTTATGAAATATGTAGCACCCATTTTTTGGGAATTGAGTAAGTGAGAATATGTTTGGGGCATTGTGCTGGGTGTTCATGCATATTCCTCATCCTATCAAGTTCTTATTTTTCAATAGAAGCATTGCTGGCAGTTGTCTTCCCCATCAAATAATAATTAGGGTACTCTGAAGGGGTATTAAATGCTCATTGTAGAAATAGGGTTCTGCTAGAGGATACAGAGTGCCATTCATTGTATATGCACTGCAGTATTAAGAACGGGGTGTGGGGCAATTGGGCATCCCATGATTACCACAATTAAAAGCCATGGTCTGATCGCAAATAGCCTCTTCCCCAGAACCCCCGATTTTACCAGCAATTGGTCAATGTTTTGTTGTCTTACAGAAAGCTTGTTAATCTCATACCGGTGAAATATTAGGGCGAAAATGTGCCCATTTTGGGCTTAAAAAAAATCATGTTCTTAGCTCTCCACATCAAAAACGGATTTGAAAGATAAGTGCGAACCTTACGCGTGTGGGTTTTGGGGTTAAGGTAATTAATTAAGATGAAATATCATTGGGCCATCACCCCTTTAATTGATTTCAGATATTGATGAACCATGTATGATGCAGCAAGTTCTACCGTGTAGTCAACCATGCAACTCTTTTACTTCTAATCATGAAAATTTCAGTTTTTCCCTCTGTGGTGTCCGTTACAA
>JAMKCH010046034.1:0-44303 GCA_023653785.1 Ophioderma brevispina | reverse complement strand
ACTAAAAATTCTAAACTTTGTACGGTCCAAACCAACAACCAACAAACCCAACTTTTCATCCATCCCTATAACCATAACACTATGCATAGTCAGTATAAATGCATAATGAATAACTGCTTGCCTTCTGCAAAGACGATACCCCGATACCATTTGCTAAGGTACGGACGCAATATTTTTGAAGTTTGCTTCACTAAAGTAGGCAAATTGTACTGTTGCTGAAACTTCTTTGAGACTTGGTCGTGTTTCCACTATAAAACCCCTGTGCTCGGCCCTAGGTCTCGAGTCCACATAGAAGTGTGGGCTCGGCCCACATTAATTTTGCTTTCACACTGTCGCGATATAGTACTCCATCCCTGCCAATGCCGATGTAGTATCGCGCCCACTTACCCGGATGTTGTTCCTTACATTCCGTCCATTAAGTTTATTTTGCAAATATTGATCTCCGCTGTGTTCCTCCTTTTGATACTCAATGGAAAATAGGATTCTCTGATGAAAATGTTGATGTAAAACTGTGTCGAACAAAAACATCGTCTTACTAGGTTATCATTTTCTGATCATTTTGATATTAAATCGGCGTGATGTGCGTGACCCCGTATCCCTTTTCAGATTCATCGTAACCGAAGCTCATTGCTTCCGTGTTATGGGTGTCCGTCAGCCCGCTGTTTCCACCGCTGCTCTTATCGCTAAAAAATCTCTTCAAGTATCGTGTTTTATACTTAATGAAGTAGCCATACAAATAGAGAAACTAATCAGGAAGAAAGGTGTAGATGTTTCAGGTATAATTGTGAATTCAATGTAAAAAATACGATTTTCTGTTTCGTTATTTGTCCATTGCTCCCCGGTCCTTGCTTACAGCCAAGGCAGTGGTTTCCGCGGTGATATGAGCGCCGGGCCCACTTACGATGGACAAACGCGTTCCCACTGTTCCATTTGGTACCCGACTCCAGTACCGGACTACCTACTGAGGTGGGCTCGAACCCGATCTCGTATGTAGGTCCGAGTCCACTTAAAATGCGTTCCCACTAGCCAAGGAAGTGGGCTCGGATGTAGCATCGAGTACCACTTCCTGGTACCAAACACCATAGTGGGAACGCGCCCTCAGTTGCAAACTACCCCGAGTTATTAACAAAACTCAAATCTGATCTCAATTAAACAACTTCTTTTGTGTCATCTCTATTTTTGACCGCCGTACACACTATCAAAATCTCTTAATTCAACTAAGCGTTAACGAAGATTAAAAATTGACAAGTTATAGTGTTGCTACGCTCTCCTATTTCAACGAAGAGTAATTTTGCTTATTCAACGAAGCAAATCAGCTTCTTTCAATTAAGGGATAGTTATTTCGCTTAAGAGATTTACTAGTGTGTACGCACACTTTGTTGAATTAAGAGGCGATGTGTATTGGTTTAAATACCAAGTCCATATTTCCAGTAGGCACACTTGTTTCAATCTTTGTTAGTTTTCTTACTAGTGTGGACGCAATTGTATCTTAAATAAGTGTAGTCGTGTATGCACGCATTATTAACGAATCAAGATTAACCAATCTTCGTCGAAATAAGCAATTTTGCGAAGTTTGTACGGGGTCATAGTCGGGCGACCTTCATCAGGGAAATTGGTGTACACTAAATCTACTCAGTCAAATGAACTCGCACTGTGTTTGACCTCAGTCCCTGGTAAGCCTTGGTAGATATGATGCTGATATGTAACATGATCACCATTTCATTTCGCCCGAAACCCCACTAGAAACCGGTTAATAGGAGTGCACAATAAACCAATAGCATTCATAAGAAAAGAAAGACGGAAAAGCACGGCATCAAACGATGTCCCAAAACTTGACACAAAGCTACAAAAGTCCCCCAAACTGCCTCCCGTCACTTAAATTCCAAAAAATAAAACCTACGGCGAAAAGCCCATTAACTCCTGAACATTGCGATTTTTTTTTTTTTGGGGAAAAACGGACATTTAAAAACGGCCGGGGACTAGTTTCGCAATAAGAGGGTGACGACGTATTAAAAACACGCCGCTCTCGATGGCAAAATCCATCAATTCAATGAATTGATGCGAAATTTTAAAAAAAACATGGTTAGGCAGGTTTTCTAGGTTTGGCCGGGTTAGGGAAACAAAACTGGAATTGGATTTATTTTTTCTGACCTATTGGACATCGGGTTTGACATGTGATGTGATGCGTTCTGGTTACATGCTGCTGAGGGATAGCAGGCCATTTTGTGGACAACTGGACAAGTCAGCAGTGTACTTCTCCTGCATTGACAGGGGTTTGGGGGGGGGGGGGTTTTTTTTTGGGGGACATTACACAAAATGCGTAAGTGGTACCACACGATGATCAAGGGAGATTGAGGTCAGCAAAATTGCAGGCAATACAGTTTGAACTTTGAATCTTGTTGCTGGGATATAAGAGCATCCCGGCCTGCTCGAATTTTGATGCTGCCTAATTTTTTTTGTTAACACTAATTTTCAATCAAGAATTTTGTAAAAATTCAACCAAAAAGGTTCATAAATAGTCATTTGACTATGAAAATAGGGACCAATATCCATCATTTTGAGCTAATCTCAAAGGAGGATGGATGCCGATTCAATTCCAACAAATTTCTTCATGATTCCCATTCCCAAAAGCAGTGCCAAAAATTATTAGCCCAATTCGACAGGTGGACCACGACAAAGTCCACCCTAATTAAAAAGCCCTAAATAAAAATTATGGGGAGTGTTTAAACCATACCTTTGATCTCAAATATAAATCTAAAAAATAAGGTCATATTGTCACTTTACTCAACTTACAAACATAATTTCCTTTCTGTGGTATAAATGGTATGTATAATTAGATTTAGATATAGCCCTAACCCTTCAATCAACTTGACAAAACCTGAGGCCAAGAAATTTAATTGAGTGTGGTTTTTGTGCGATTGGTGTGGTGGTGGGCAGTGCAAACAAACATATTAGTAGGCACAAATCGCTGCTGAGCCGATGATACACTGGTGGTCTGCCATCCTTATTCATCTGCATTCTGCACCAAACCTAATCTCATTATCTCATTACAAAGATGCTATTATTGTTTCAACAAAATGAATCTGGTGACCATGGCTGCCATTGGCATGTGTATGTTGTTGCTTTGTTTCATGTACATCTCTGTGGCCCTATATAAAATCTGCAACATGTGACAAGATTTTCTACCACCTCCATGGTTACCTATAGTTTTATCAAGAAGTAGAGAACACCTTGAACATATCCCTAGGGCCTATACTTGTTTTATCATTAAAACTTGTCAACATAAAAACTTAAAAGTGAGAAGTCTTAAAAGACTGAAAAAAGTAGCCCTCGTCCGGCCTCTTCTGATTTGTAAGAGTAAATACGTACCTACATACCAAGGCAGATCTGAATTCTGCATGCATGCATGTGTTCTGGTGTCTGGGTTGTCCTGGGGTAGGAGTACACCTGAGTAGCTATAGTTAATACTGTGACAGTGTAAATGTACATGCAGTTTATGCCTGGCTGAGGGCATTTAAGTAGGGAGTTAATGGGCGAGTTTTAGTTTTGGGTTGAGTGTTTAGGGTGGTTGTGATCCGAAGGTGTTGGTTCGATCTAAATGCAAGATAATGGAAGTTACATCAGGGTGAGTTTCATGACGAGGTTGCTGTGGCGGTTGGACAAGATGTAGTGAGTTACAAGGTGGGATGTGTTGTGGCTCAGTTATAACCAGGCTTTCAAAATTTAATCAAATCATATGAAATTCAAAAGTTTGTATTTTTATTATTTTTACAAGAGGGGTTAATCTACAATCATGGAAAAAAAAAGTTGCCACACTTGCTACAAATATAATTCAAACAGTTCCCCATGCCTCACAGCTATGTTCCGAATTGGGTAATTCCTTGTTCATTGAAAGCAGAGTCTTGCCTCTTATCCATATCCTTCCCCTACCCCCATCAATCAATGTTGGGGGACCTGACGAGGCTGCTAAACAACATGACTGGATCAACATGCCTAGGGGGAGAGAGGGGCGCTTTACAGCCAAGCGGACAAAGGGTGGCAACATTTTTTCCATGATGTCTGAGGAAAATGTAAAAAAATATATCTGATAATCGTTTTGGTCATAACTTCTTAACGCTTTGATGTATGTACCATGAAATTTTCCACCAATGATAAAAAAACATCATACCCTTTACAAACATTGGAGGAAAGTCTCACAATGCGTATGTGTATATGTACTTGTGCCCGCGAGAGAAGGACGGTGCGAGCGGGTATCTGTGTATCGCGTTTGCGTGTGTTCGAATGTTTGTGAGCATCGCGCGCGCGCCGAGTGTGGTGTGTGTGTATGAAGGTTTGTGTAGTTGCTGTGAGATCTCCACATTAATGCCTTTTCTATGATTGGCGAAATGAAAACGATTTTCGAAACTGAGAGGGCTTTTCTTTTCCGTAGATAGCAAGGTCAAGCCAATGTGTTTAACTCATCTTGCGTAGATAAGAGAGTTAAGTTAATATAGTTTAAAGTGTACGGCATGCTTTCCTCTGTAAAAAAAAGAAAAGAGAAAAGAAAAATAAGAAATTAATAAAAAAGAAAATATAGAAAATATAGAAAAATCAAATAAAAAAACTCAGAATGAAAATTAAGAAGAAAATCATTAATAAAAAAATCAGAAAGTGAAATACAATAAACATTCAATCAAAATCATGAAAAAAAATCGTTATATTGATATTTTACATTGCCGAGCTGGCTCAACCAACTCCAACAAAGATAATATTAAGGAATAATACAATAACCAGATATTATATAAGGCCCGATGTGGATTCGAACCCACAATCTTCCGCTAATTGGGGCGGAATTCTTTATCCATTAGACCAAAACTCAACTGTCAAATAAACATGGAATGCAATGCCTCAATGACCACTATTGCTGCAAAAACGCCAAAACACACAAATGTACACGAACTAATATATATTTATTGTGATTCATATTTTTTTGCATAAAGATAATAAAAATGAGTTGGTGTTCATTGTTGATACAAGCATTGAAACTGGATTATAGTAACTGATATGATTCCATAGAAATCATTTGGTTGATGATGGTTAACCGTGGCGGTTAACCACGTATAGAAATGCGTACAATGACATCGGGTAACCATAAAAGTTATAAGCTTCTTGAGTTCTAAAATACGTTTACTTATGGGTTTTTAACCGTCCCCTCTGTGTGTTTTCAATAAGTGGTTAACCAACACGGTTAACCATGTGTACTTTCTTGCCTCATGTTTGCAATGTGGATCGACATACAGCACACAGAAAAACACACACACACGTACCACGACACCCACGTACACACTCGCACGCACGCAAGCACACGCAACCCCACCCACCACCACACCCCACACACCCACCCCACCCACCCAACACACACACCACGTATACACACGCACACCAATTTAATTAAATATTCATCAAAAGGTAGCCGTTCTTCAATCTGAGGTCATCAAGCCAGTTATATTTTACTTAGCTCACTGAACTTTTCGCCTTTCATTTGCGATTTGAAAAACAAATTTGAAAACTATCCAAATTAACAACAAAGTCATTATTTACTTCATGTAGGTTTCGAGTCATGTGCAAAAACTTAATTAGAAGCCATATATCTTTTAACCATCCTAACCAAAAATACAAACACCAATTTTATATCATTAAATTTTTAAAGCAATAATAGTACATTAATTTTAAGCATTTGCAAAAAGCAAGAAACTGCACCCGGCGGCTGCAGGCCCAAATGCATAAAAGATTTTTTTTGGGGGGGGGGTGGGGTAATTTGTCCAATTGTTTATATGTATCAGCCAACATGTGAAAGGTACGGATCACAATTGCAGTTGTCACATGTCACAAAAGAGGGAATTTCTGAAGTAGGAATCGGAGATCCCCAATTCTGATCGAGCGGAAACGCCAAAACTATAGGCAAGTGAATAATGTTAAGGCAATGGTTCATTACAATATCTCTGCCTATGTTATAAATTTAGGCAAAATTACATAGCAGAATGTTTTTTCATTTTATCGAAGGAAAGTTACGTAAATTGAATGTATACACAATTAATTAAAAGGGCACTTAACACCTAAAAAAACTGAAATACAGAGTCGTGCTTGTGCGGCACGCAAAGAACACGTTATGGTTACATTTTTGCAGTATTTCCGTACACGTCCCATTTCAGAATTCCGCAGTTAAGGCAGTGACATGACACCAATTTAGGACGTAAGATATTAGGCTCTAGCACAGCATTCGCGACACTTTAGACAACCATAAATAAGGGAAATTTATGATATCGAAGAATTGTGAAATCTCCGCATATTATTATTTCTAATGTGATGTGGTTGACAGGCCAAACTTGTTATTATAGATTCGACCCTCACATTATAATTACTGGCTAGTCCTAAGTGTCCCTTATTTGGTAGCCAATTTTCGCGAGTAGTAGAAGAGAAAGAAACATGTATGGAAGTTAATTGCTGAAAATTTGGTTGAATGGAAATTATACAATCCAATTAAAAAGTTTAGGACCCAAAAAACTGAAATCAGATCAAATTTTTTCATTTCGCTCAGAAAATCATGGAAAAAAATAGTTGCCCCACTTGAACAAATATAATCAAACAAGTTCCCATGCTCACAGGCTTATGATCCGAATGGGTAATTCCTTGTTCATGGAAAGCAGATGTTCTTGCTCTTATCCATATCCTGCCCCTCCCCATCAATCAATGTGGGGGGACCGGACGAGGCTGCTAACACATGACTTGGATCAACATTGCCTAGGGGGAGAGGGAGGAGAGGGGCGCTTTACAGCCAAGTCGGACAAAGTGTCGGCAAACATTTTTTTCCATGATTGTAGGTCTTGGAGGACCTTTCCTTTTGGTTAAAGATCCTGGATAAGTAAAAAATAGGCTGATTTTGTATTAATGTTTTCATCAAAAACCGGAGCGAGTGCTGGCAGCTCCCTACGCCCCCGGGCTGGGTAACTGATGTTTTATTTTCCGCCCAGAATATCTGGAAAGTTCAGTATTTGAGGGACATTCTCAAAAAAAGAGAAAAAGGACGTAGCACAAAGCTTATGTGTCTGGGTTTGTTTTGAAGATGAACCATTTTTTTATACCCCGGCTTGAAAAGCCAGAAGGGGGATTATGCTATCAGTCAAGGCAGCGTCGGCGGCGTCCGCGTCGACGGCGTCCGCGTCGGCGGCGTCCAACACAAATCTTGTGACGCGGGAGATAACATGCGGAACCCATAGGTTATGGTTGATGTTGTAAACTTGGTGGGGGGATCGGGGAGCCATGCCTTCATCTGAGTAGCTTATCGGCGTGGCATATGCTAATTAGGTACCTAATTTGCATTCATAATGAATGAGTTAATTTGGGGTATTTTTACCAAACAATCTTGTGAACGCGATTACATGAGACCATATAAGGGTTATGGTGATGCGACTTGGTGGGTGGGATGGACTGCATGCCTTCATTGATTAGATTATGGGAATGGCATATGCTAATTAGGATAACATTAATTGGCATAATTAATGAGTTAATTTGGGGTTTTTTTCACAACAATCTTCGTGCACGCGTAACATGGAGGGACCCATTAAGGGTTATGGTGATTTGGGACTTGGTGGTGGGATCGGACTGCATGCCTTCATCTATTAAATTATGGGCGTTGGCATATGCTAATTAGGTACCTAATTGCATAATTAATGAGTTAATTTGGGGGGGGGGATTTTTTTTACACAACCATCTTGTGAACCGATAACATGAGACCCATAAGGGTTATGGTGATGTGATTGGTGGGTGGGATCGGACGCCATGCCATTCATACGAGGAGATTATGGGCGTGGCATATGCTAACTTGGTACCTAATTTGCATTAATTAATGAGTTAATTTGGGGCATTTTTACCAAAAAGCTTGTGAGCAAACTATCTGAAGATCCATAAGTCCGATTTTGATGAACTTGATGGAGGGGTGGGGGAATCATGTACTCTCGCATTGATTAGTTTCAAGGGGTTGTCCGGGGTTAGGGGGGTGTCCGGTTTAAGGGGGGTTGGCCAGCTTTAGGGGGTTGTTGGGTTAATAGGGATTATGTTGGGGGTTAATGGGGTTTTTATGGCAGGGGCTGTTGTGGTTTAAGGTGGGTTGCACATAGTTTAATGGGGGTTGTCCCATGTTTAAGGGGGGTTGTTCTGGTTTAGGGGGGTAGTCCGGTGTTGGTTAAGGGGGGTTGTCAGCTTTAAGGGGGTTGTTGGGTTTAGGGGGATGTGGGTGTAAGGTGGATTGTTGGGGTAAGGTGGGTGTCTGGTTTAAAGGGGTTGTCCGGGGTTAAGGGGGGTTGTCCGGGTTTAAGGGGGGTTGTCAGATTTAAGGGGGTTGTTGGGTTTAATAGGTGATGTTGGGGTTTAAATGGGTTGTATGGCTAAGGGGGCTTGTTGTGTTTTAAGGTGGGTGCACAAGTTTAATGGGGGTTGTCCATGTTTGTTAAGGGGGGTTGTCTGGGTTTAAGGGGGTGGTTCCAGGCTTTAAGGGGGTTGTTGGGTTAAGGGGGATTGTTGGGGTTTAATGTGGGTTGTCTGGGTTGAAAGCGGGTTGTCCGGGTTAAAGGGGGTGTCTGGGCTTAAAGGGGATTGTTGGGTTAAGGGAGATTGTTGGGTTTAAGGGTGTTTTTTTTAAAGGGGTTTCTGGGTTTAAGGGGGGTTGTTGGGCTGAAAGGGGCTGTGTGGTTTAAGGTGGGTGCACAAAGTTAAGGGGGGTTTGCCAAGGTTAAGGGGGGTGTGGGGTTTAAGGGGATTTTTGGGTTAAGGGGGGTTTTGGGTTTAAGGGGTTTTTTGTGGCACATAATACGCATATATACATGCGGCAGACGTGCACCACATGCACGCGCAAGGACGTATGCGCGCATGTGCGTATGCATTGCCGCGGGACGTTGCACATGGGTTGTCCGGGTTTAAGGGGGGTTGTCTGGGCTTTTAAGGGAGATTGTGGGTGTTTTTTAAGGTGGGTGTGGGTTTAAAGGGGTGTCCGGGTTTAAGGGGGGTTGTATCGGCGTAAGGGGCGTGTTGTGGTAGGTGGGTTGCACGAGTTTAAGGGGGGTTGCCAGTGTAAGGGGGGGTTGGGGTTTAAGGGGATTTTTGGGGTAGGGGGGTATTTGCAGCTGATTATTGAAAAATTGGTAAACCGCTTCCGCCAGGGGGATGCGGTTTTCGAGAACCGGACGTGTATTTTGTCTAAATAACATTGTGTGCTGTCATCAGGTATTTTGTGTTGTGAGGAATTTTTATCAGCCCATCACAAAGGGTGCCATTTCCCAAGCAAAGGCATGTATTGAAATTGGGGTTAAAGGGATGAGCAGCGATTGCTAATCCGAAGCATCGAAAAAATCATCAAAATTTCCATATTTTTATATTTTGTTACTGGCAGAGATATGCGAACATAACCCGTAAGTGGTTGGCTTGAAAAACCGTGTATTAAAGAAAAGGAGTCACTGGAGTACTTTTTATCTGATCTGTAATTTCTATACGTGCGTATCAAAATTCCGACTCTTGAGATCAAAAAAGCCTTTCCCGGTGAATTTCACAGATTTTCAGGTGATATTGTGTAAGCATGATCATGCAGTTGACCTCAAAACACAAACTTATGATCTTTGTTTATTCGGTTATGTTGTAAACCACAAATCAGTGGTTAGTGTATGATTTTGGAGACGATCGTCGCTGTTATGTCTATTTGAGGGAGAACGGTTTAATGACAAATTTCCCAAAATTCATTTTTTTCACTATGTGGTGGGTTGTTTCTACATCAAAAGCAGTTATATGGAATTGTACACACTTATCCCTGATTTTTTAAGTTAAAAAAATGCATTTTCCACATTTTTTTCGATTCTCTCACATTATCGCTGCTATTCCCTTTTAAACAACCCTTTACTTGAATGTGAAACCAGAAACTTTGCAAAAATTTATAAATAATAAAGTATGTTTCTTTCACTGTCAAATGTTTTTTAATCAAAGAGGAGCCCTGACCCAATAGTCCATGGATCCACTGCCATTGGCATACATTTGGTTATAGCAAGCTTTAAAAATTGGGGGACATTTGATATTGTGTCCACCCCTCTTAAAAAAAGGGGGCCTGTGTTCCCTATTCACCCTTTCCCCCAGGATATGTGCCCATGGTAGGTGTTTTTTTACTCTGCTAATTTTTATAGGTACTTGAATAGCTGGAATAGCCAAGTATTGATGTAGCTGACTAAACAATTCTGTTTAAGCTGTTATTTTTGTAGTGTGATTTTTATTGTTTGAATAAAACTTTAAGAATCCAAAATTATTAAGATTTCAGTTCACAGAATATATACAGATAGGTGCACTGAGCCTTATTAATGGAGTGCTCTTTGAGGCTTGCTCAGTTTATTCTTCTGCAGTCCACTTGCTAACATAAAATAAGAAATTGTGCAATTTCCAAATAGGAGCATATTTATTGTACTACTGAATTGAGATGGATGAACAAAAAATGCCAGTTGTGGTTTGAAAACCACAGCATTAACCATCAACATATTTGCCTGCGATGTCACAATATTGTTTTATTACTCTTAAAGGTGCGTTTTGTGATTCCAGCACTTTCTGTTTTATTCATTGTTCACTAGATATCCTTGAGAAAAGTTTATTCACAACTTTTTAGTGGATCCCGACCTTGCGGTTTTGTGTTATGAACAAATGAGTATTTCCCATGGTCCCATAGGCCACTATGCTATAATTTGTCCGTTTACGGACAGAAAATACAAAATTGCGAATTTCTTACAGATACGACCGAATTTGCACAAAAGATTAGGTACACATGGATTACTAATGTTAACGGTTCAGATGATATAAAAATATCAAATTTGTTTAGGTAAGTTGGGGGGACGAGGCTGTGGATCACGAAATGCCCCTTTAAATTTGTATGCATGGAACATTGGTTGCAATACAACATCCATTTGTACAGAAAGGGAGCAATGATTGGAATCCCCTGCATGTACACAAGTCATTGGGTATTATAGTTTGTGGTGGTGTCAGGATTTATGCAACTGATTAAGCTGATCCGAGGCCACATGTATCCATGATATGGACATTCCTAACATGACCCCCTAATATTGGACAAATGGAATAAAGCCAACCAAGCTCAGAGGTCACAATACTTAGTATGGACCAAGTATAAGAAAGTGTCCCAAACTTCAATCTAAGTGTGCAATGACTGGTTTATTTTGAAATAGATGTCCTCCTCCAGGAACTATTGTATACTGGAAATTTAATTTCCATGGTGTTAGAATTGTACTACTGGCACTTTTTGAATTAACCCTATGGAATGCAACAATTACAGCACCGTACCGTGGAATGTATATTTATGAATATGAGTAAAATACTACAGTGGTCAGACCTAATTAAATAAAGTTTTTAAAGTAGATGACTTGCCTGGTTCAAAAGAATTTTGCTTGTCATGTCATAGTCATCAATTGGGAAATGTAGTATTATACTTAAGAATTATAGCATGTAGTCTTTTGATGGTTAACAAAGTACTTGGATTTTTGTTTCAGTGGAGAAAGCATTTTGGCTAAAATGGAATTATACATGCTGGAACACATTCCATAAATCACAATGAATTGCAGTTCGTTTCACTAGTTCTTTTTTTTACTCATGAATCTAAATGATTGAAAGCAGGACTGGTCAAACCAACTGCCTTTATATTTTTTAAAAAAGAAAATTGATCCAGCTAGTATTTTATTTTGAATATACATTCCATGGTGTTTAGGGGTATTGTTTAATAGCATATTTTGTAGAATAAGGTTCCATGATTATGTGTTTAATAAATGGCGACATCAAAATTAAGGATTTCTTGCCTGATCCTGCTCACATGTAGCTAATCGTTGTTTACATACTTAGCATTTATTTTATTGATTTTAATGTATAATAAATGTGGCTTACTGTTCTACCTGTTTGGATTTTGATGTTAATAATTCTTATTGAGTGGGCAGTGTTTAGTATTGAAATACACAATATCATTGGTTGTTGCCTATTTAATATGAGACGATATTAGATAGTGCATCTTCACGCAAGGATTCACGCACGCATGTAAACGGTTACAAAGTGCATACAGTTAGTACGGGCTGATTCATTATTTACTGTGGGGGATTAGTTTTGTCTTTTTAACTAAAATCAGAAATATTTTTGGCTATTAAACCACCAAAACTAAATACGAATGAGGATAAAAGTTAAGATTTGTTGTTTTGCCTATCTTATATCGTGTCATATTGGATGGGCAGTCCAATAATTTCATTGTAGTGAATACAGGCTGCGCCAGCATCCACTGCTCAAAATATTGGACTGCCCATCCAATATGACACAATATTAGATAAACAAAACAGCAACACTACAATAAAAAATATTGGACTGTCCATCTAATATGACACAATATTAGATAGTAAAAGATAGGATTGGTTGTTTTATTACCTAATTACATATTGGCATAAATTAATAAATTATATTTTATGCTGGGTAAAAAAAACCCAAAGCCATTTCATCTTATGCCCTCTTAGAAACAGGATATCACATCTTGATTTAAATGAATAATTGCTGTGCACCTTGTTCTAACTTGCCACACCATGTTGTAACTTGCTGATACCTTATGTAACAACTCACATCGCCTTGGCATTATTCACTGAACATCAATGATTAAACTCACCCTACAACTCCCTTACAATCCAACTCGCCTATTTTACAACTCACTTTTTAGCTACCTTGAGCCTGCAGGCATGTATTTAGGTTGACCTCTGCATTGCAGTGACTCCCAGGGGCACAAAACAGCTGCATGCCAAAACACTATACCCTGATCAGCATAACATGAAACATAATAGCTATCGTAGAATACTTACCAATAATTCCTATATGACCTTGTGTTAATGCAGGTGTACTTTCAAAGGTCATGTTCCAGCTTATACTAGTGAAGTTGCTGGATTTAAGGGCACACCATTGGTTTTGATTAGGAGATAGTTCTGTAGTTTGTTATGACCTTTCTCATACCCTTTCTCATGCACTTCTGCTAACACTTCTCCACTCCCCAAAAATATAAATTGAAAAAAATGCTGATTGACCCCACTGAATGGGTTTAAGACAATGGATATAAGTGAGTTCCATCCCCGGGGAGGGTACTCAACTTTATTTTGGCTAGGTATATGCCACCAGGATTTCAAAGATCGTGGCTCTGGAGCTGATTTGAGGCCAAAAAAGTGGGGTCTGGAGCCAGATTTTCCAAAAAATTAAGAAATGGTCCTACATTTAATATGGGAGTTTCTGGAACTGAAAAAGAGCCTGAAAATGATGGTCATAAGCTCAATTCACACTATCATTTTTGCCCTTCAGTTTTAGAAAACTGACAAGTTTGACAGGAATGATACCAAGCAAATCACACTGTCAGTTTTACCTTCCATTTTCTGTGACTTACTTCCATGAACTTACACAGGTCATTATCCTTGAATAATGGGAACAGGGGTCTACTTATCATGCTTATGACTAACAACTTTATTAGATTGCTTTGGTTATACATGAATGCTACACTACAACTATCATGGATAAAGATGAGAATTCAATTGTTTTAATTGCTGCTATATTGGTGATAGCATTGGGCATAAAGTGGGGAAAGAGAGTTAAACGAAAACGAAATACATGGGTCAAACCATGGATTCAAAGAAGAGAAATGTTTGGGGCATACCATGCCCTCCTTCGTGAACTGGAAATTGAAGATCAGAAGAAGTATAAAAACTTTCTCTTCTCTATATAATTCAATAAACCTTTGACTCAATGATTTCTGTTGTGCCATGATTTCTATATGTCTACAAACCAGGATAGAAGAAGTTTAACAAAAAAAAAAAAAAAAAAAATGTGAGATGACTTATCAAGGTATCTCACGTGATAGCTACCAACCTACATCTTATTTTTCGATTCCGTTTTAGAATGTTAGAGGGAAGGTATGCTGCAACAACATATTTGAGTGGGAATGACATTGGCATTAGCATTATTTTGAATTAAATTGATGATTTCTGTAGAATATGTTTGTTCTCTACGCACCACTCACACACACGTTCAGTGCAGTAGATCGGTCACCGATTACGTAATAGGTAACTGAACTGCCTAATACTACCTCCTAATGTGAGAACCCCCCCCCCCCCCCCCCCTGGGGCAAAAAAAAAAAAAAAAAAAAAATGGATATAAGTGAGTTCCATCCCCGGGGAGGGTACTCAACTTTATTTTGGCTAGGTATATGCCACCAGGATTTCAAAGATCGTGGCTCTGGAGCTGATTTGAGGCCAAAAAAGTGGGGTCTCTGGAGCCAGATTTTCCACAAAATTAAGAAATGGTCCTACATTTAATATGGGAGTTTCTGGAACTGAAAAAGAGCCTGAAAATGATTGTCTTATAGGCAGCACATCCCTATACTACCTCCTAATGTGAGAACCCCTCCCACCCCTGGGGCTTCTATCTGTGCGTGTGTCTGGTAAAAATTTTGAAGGTCTGGCATGGCCTCATTGCTAGAACCCTTGAATTTACCAGAAGCAATGTTGAAGAAAGCTACTAAATATTTTCCTCATTTATCCTTTGATGTCTTAGGGGTAAATGGCATGTAGTGTGGATTTTATGAGTGTGTCCCATTTTGGTTGACCAATAGCTAGTTTTTAGCTACCACTATAGTACAGTATGTCTTCATAAACATAGGCCTATGTCTGTCTCTCTGTGCTATTCATTTTCTGCTCTCTTTAAGTCGGTGTACCATATTGGGTTTACAAATTCATGTTTGTTTACTATTAGTACATCAAAACAGATAGAAATATTGGCACAAAAGTTTGGGGTGGGGGTCAACATGGTCAAGATAATCCAATCTGAAATCATATAGTGTGCCTTTAAGAGTGAACCATACCCCTAATTTATGTAACAAAACTATACTATTTTTTGATAAAGAACATTTGAATGATATTGGCATTTCTGTCCACCCCACCATCTAGATTGGGTAACCATGGAATGTCATAGAAGAAACATGTTTGTATGTTTGTTTTTGAATCATTGCAAATCATAAAATCAAAATATGGGTATTTTAAGTTTTTATGTTTGTGATGATCATCATATCTTTGGACGCATTCTGTATGGGAAAAACTAATCCTCTCTACAAAAGTATGGTGTTAGCTACACTAGAGCAACCACAGTATAAGTTATAAAGCAGGGACTGCCTTTTAAAGAAGGCATTGCAGAGCAATGCTCTCCTTAATCACTCTCTTTAATCACCATGGGAGTGTGATTTGAAGATCTCCTTAGCATCTGATCCATAGTCTGTCCGTTACATGTATATTTTAACTAGTCTATGGATCTTTTCTTAAAATAGTTTTGGCAGGATAATTTAGTCTTCTTGCAAGGACACACGTCTTATAGATCCTCTTGATTACTTGACAATTTTTGTTTTGTTTTGTTTTTTAGCTGCTCCTCTATTGCTCCCCTTAAAAGTTCCAGGAGAGTTCTTTGTCGCTCCCCTGCTCATTTAAAAGGCAGTCCCTGACAAAGCACGTAAGAATCCAGGCGTGTAGTTCAAGAATTTATTGTACAACAAAACACCAACAAAACAGTTCAGATATTCATACAATCAAGTGCATTGCAGTTTAGAAACACTTTGGATATTTATTAACAAATTAACTTAAGACACATTGGCCAATACAAAATTACAAAATCATAACAGTATAATTTTTTAATGGATGACCTTTTGTATTTTTCCTACTGATCTCTATACAATAGATAGGCTACACCACATAATTGTAGATGAATGATGCAATCGGCGGACATCTTGGTCTACCGAACACAATAGCATTCCAGAGACACCTGTTTAATAGAAGTTGTATCCCAGGTGCCCGTTTTAGAGACATGCCACCCCATACACGCGCAACGTCAAATACAATGAGCTCACTAAATTAGCTTGATTCTGTAGCTGTTATGTCGCTTATCCACATTTCAATTTGAACACATTTTGTATAAATGACCGGCTCTTAACCACCTGCTTGGGCTCTTTTTGGATTACCAATATGGCAATCAGTGCCTCAAGTACATCAAGCCCAGGTTTCCAATCCATTGTATAGAGATCAGTGATTTTTCCTCTAGTTTCACACACACACAAAATTATATATTTTAGAAGGGGTGGGCCTTAAATGCACGAATGCAAGCGAAACTCCATTCAATGCTCGCAAGGATCAAGTATATGATACAACTGAGAAAGTAATTAGACCAAAAAAAATACATCGATCCTCAGACCGCATGTGTCGCCTGCCGTCACGGTTTGTAATGATAGGTCTCATTTGACCTTTGACCTTGGCATGTGACCTTTGACCTCATTAACAAATGAGGGACCCAATGTTGCACCTATGATTCAAGTTTGGTTCCAATTGAACTTCAACTTTTCAATTTAAGTCAATTTTACATTTTCAGCCTCTTTTACAACTTGACCTCACTTGACCTTTGACCTCATTAACATATGAGGGATCCCATGTTGCAACTGCAACTGAAGTTTGGTTTAAATCCATCAAAGTATGCGGATATTACAAGCAAATGTTAACCCTTTTTCACAACAACAACAGACGTCAACAACAACAGACTACAGCCTACAGGGGACAAAGTGATCCCTATGTGTCTTCCTGCCTTAAGGCAGGCGACACAAAAATTTAAAGCATTTTTACAAAAATATCATTTGCATGCCTCCTGTAATACTAGTATATCATAATTTCCATTTGAGGCATTTAATCAATTAGAGCACCCCTTAAAAAAGACCCACATGCTTCCGAGAGTCTGGAAGTAGAACCCATAGCAATACTAATTTTTTCCCAAAAAGGGACCCATAGCTATACCAGAGATGCAAATTTAACCCAAATTTGTCATTTTTTCCTCAAAATGTTGATGTTTTAAGCAAATTTGGACAATTTTGGCTTTAGATTGAGAAAATTGGACTAATTTTCTTTAAAAATTTAGAAAATCTTAGCTTCTGATTGACAAAATTTGACTAATTTTTCAACAAATTTGAGAAAGTTTTGAAAAAATGACCCATTGCTATACCAAAATTGTCATAAAAAAGGGGTAGTTGATATAAAAGAAGGCTGAATATGTCTGTGTTGAGTTGTTGTGGTTTGGGGCGTCCCCAGGATCCGCACCCCGGGTGAGAGTTCCTGACTACGCGCATGCATATAATTACAAAAAAAAATCTGTATTAGCCTTAAAAAAAGACAAAAATACATTTTTCTTGGGTTTGTTCTTTTTCTTTTGCTTAATTTTCTGTACACAATATAAGCTAACATTAGCAAATTACTTACCCCTTTTCTCATCCAAATTTTTCAATTTTTCTTGGCAAGTTTCCTCTATTCTTTCATCTCTGTCCAGTGCTTTAAAGCGGCTGTTACATTACTCAAGTCAATGTGTTTTTGTTTTTAAAATTTGGTTTATCAAATTAAAATTAAACTGCTTGAAAATTTGGTATAATGCAGTTTTGATTGGGGTCTTTTTTTCATAGTGCATCCTAGCTAGATATTCAAATCATTTTCCTTCTTTAAAGGGCCACAATGGCATTAAAAATATTCAGACAATGAAATAGACCCTTACTGAAAGCACAAATTTAAAGATAGTTTGGGTGTTTATATTTTGTAAAAAAGAGAAAAGGAACTGATATTATTTTCCTTGTAAGCTTCACTTCTCAACCGAGGAGTGAACTTTATACACCTGGGTTTAAACCAGGGTTAGTCCTACGTGAGTGGACCTTTCAAAATACTCTTAAATGTAACAGGTGAAAAAAATTCCTCATGGATGGGCCGTTCCGGCCCATTCAGGAGGAATTTTCTCACCCGTTACAGCACATTTTTAGAGAATGTTGAGAGGGAAAAAAGGTCCACTCATGTAGGACTAACCCTGGTTTAAACCAATGTCTAAAGTTAGACTCCCTTTCAGAATATCAGCCTCAGTGTTTTCTCTCTAGTAGGCCTATGTGTCATTTTCATACTGTTACAGCTCGGAGGTTTCAACAAAACACTTATCACGGTGGTGACATTTGCATCTTTTCACCTTTGTGTATTGCATTACATGAATCTTTTTCCAACACTGAGAAATATACTGGTTACAGTAACCATATTTGTAAAGTTTTTCTCCAGTATGTGTCATTTACATTTGTGTGGTTCATCTCGCCTGCGTCTTTTATCATGATCTGTGTAGACTTCAGACCAATTGATGCAAAATATTTGTCACACAAGTTACATTTATATGGCTTTGCATCTGGGGAGCACTCAAGTTTTCTCTGGGTAGGGGTGTGCGGCACAAAATGTCGAACTTGAGAGCTTGTGAACTGAAATTCTGGCGAATGTAGGGTCTTTGGAACTTAATTTTGGGCCAATTTTATGGACTGAATTTTTGGCCAAATTTGAGGTTTAGGAACTGAAGAACTGGCAAAATTTCCTAAAATTTTAGCCATGGTGCTAAATTTGGTGAGTTTTGTGGCAATTAAGTAGGAGAACTGAAATATAGTTGAACAGGGGGTCTAAAGAACTGCAGGAGAGGCACAAACTTCATGAATGCCGCACACGCCTGTACCGCCATTTTAAGTCGGTGCCCCCATACCCCCCAGCTATTCACCTGTGTGGGTCAACTCAGGGTGTTTCCATAAGGTGACACCCTTTTCTGACACCCTATGAATTCGGAAACCTTAACAGACCTTAACGGAATAAACCACATGGTTTATGTGGTTTATTCCGTTAAGGTTTCCGAATTCATAGGGTGTCAGAAAAGTATGTCAGAAAAGGATGTCACCTTATGGAAACTCATGTCCTATCGTGTTACCAAATATGTGTGAACCACTTCTCACAATGTTGTTGGAATTTGTGTGTTTTTTCTCCAGTATGTGTCATTTCATGCTGTTTCATGCTCTTTGCTTGGCTGAACCCTTTGTTGCAGTATTGACATTTGTGCGTTTTTTCCTGAGTGTGTGTCTTTTCATGGGCTATCCTGCCAGCGTTGCATTGGAAGCGTTTGTCGCAAAAGCGACATTTAAGTGGCTTTTCTCCTGTATGCATCATTTCATGAGATTTCTTTTCTGCTGCTGTGAAAAAACATTTCTCACAATACGAGCATGCGTGATTTATTTCTCCTTTGTGTCTTTTTTCATGCGTTGTCCTACTACCTGTTTGAGCAAAGAACTCGTTGCAGTATCGACACTTAAAGGGTTTGTCACCAGTGTGCATTACCTCATGTTTTTTCCTGTCCTGAAGCCGCCTAAAATACTTCTCGCAGTATGAGCACTTGTGCGGCTTTTCACCAGTGTGCGTTAATTCGTGCTGTCTCTTGTTACGCTGATGCCTGAAGTACATCTCACAAAATTGGCATTTGTGAGGTTTCTTGTTTGTGTGTATCATTTCGTGTTGACTCCTGTTACCGGCAGACCTTAAGCACTTGTTGCAATACATACATTGGTACGGCTTCTCTCCCTTATGTATCATCTCGTGATTCTTACGGTCTGTGGTGTGTCTGAAACATTTCTCACAATAGCCACACTTGTATGGTTTCTCACCTGTATGCATCATTTCATGCTGTCTTTTTTGTCCGCCTTGACGAAAACACGCATCACAAAAACTACATTTGAATGGTTTTCGGTCTCCATGTGTCATCTCATGTGCGTTCCTCTCACCAGTGGTGATAAACCTCTTTTCACAAAATGTGCATTTGTGAGAGGTTTTTCTCCCGTATGTCGCATTTCATGCTTGTTTCTGTTGCCGACTACATTAAAACGTTGCTTGCAAAACTGACACTGGTAAGGTTTTGCCCCGGTATGAGCGAGTTCATGACGTTTCTTGTGGTGACTTTGACCAAAGCATTTGCCGCAGTATGTACATTTGTGCATCTTTTCTCGACCGCCAGTGTGTGTCTTTTCATGTGAAGTCCTGCTTTTTGCGAGTCTAAACAACTTCTCACAAAATGAGCATTTGTATGGTTTTTCTCCTGTGTGTATCATTTCATGTTTTTTCTTCTTATCCTTCTGTTTGAAATGTTCATCGCAGTAATCACATTTGTAGGGCTTTATCTTGGTATGAATCAATTCATGACGCCTCATATTCCCAGCGTGACTGAAGCCGCGGTTGCAAAAACGACAATGGTGTGGTTTTTGGCCGGTGTGTGTCATTTCATGGCTGTTTTTGTGGCTTGCCATCTTGAACCGTTGATCACAATATTGACATTTGTAGGGTCTCTCCCCTGTGTGTAATGATCTCTCATGCATCTTCTTACCACCTGCTGTAGTTAGCCATTTGTCGCAAAATTGACATTTATAACATTTTTTCCCCACAGTGTGTAACTTTTTCACTTTCTTTTGTCCAATGTTGTTTTGTTCCTTTTGTCCGATCTTACCTCCTTCCTCTTTCTTTTGTTTGATCTTGTCAAGTTCCTTATTCACTTTCTTTTGTCCGATCTTGTCTTGTTCCTTTTGTCCGATCTTGTCTTGTTCCTTTTGTCCGATCTTACCTCGTTTCTTTTTGTTTTGTTTGATCTTGCCTTGTTCCTTATTCACTTTCTTTTGTCCGATCTTGTCTTGTTCCTTTTGTCCGATCTTGTCTTGTTCCTTTTGTCCAATCTTGTCTTGTTCCTTTTGTCCGATCTTGTCTTGTTCCTTTTGTCCGATCTTACCTTGTTTCTTTTTGTTTTGTTTGATCTTGCCTTGTTCCTTATTCACTTTCTTTTGTCCGATCTTGTCTTGTTCCTTTTGTCCGATCTTACCTCGTTTCTTTTTGTTTTGTTTGATCTTGCCTTGTTCCTTATTCACTTTCTTTTGTCTGATCTTGCCTCGTTTCTTTTTGTTTTGTTTGATCTTGCCATGTTCCGCAATCACTTTTTTTGGTTTGATCTTGTTGTGCTCCTTATTCATTTTCTTTTGTCCAATTTCGTCTTGTTCCTTTTTCACTTCCTTTTGTCCAATCTCATCTTGTTCCTTTTTCACTTCCTTTTGTCTGATGTTGTTTTGCTTCTTTTTCACTTTCAGTCCAATCTGGTTTTGTTCCTTTTTCACTTTCTTTTCTTTGATCTTGACTTGTTTTAACCTGTAGAGGGAAAAACAGCTAGTTTATCACATGGGTTTCATTGGCAAATTATTTCTGAAATGTGCCTTTCAAACTCTGGTTTTGCCTATTGCTCTAAAATGTACTAATTTTTTACTTTATGTGATGTGCAGTAAAAATTAATTACTTGATATTTGTTAACTTTTTTGGCCAATTGAATTTTTGGCCAAATTAGAAGTTTAGGAACAGAAGAACTGACAAAATTTCCTGACATTTTAGCCATGGAGCTAAATGTGGTGATTTTGCAAGTAGAGGTCTTAAGGGCTGTGTCAACCCTAGGGCTTTTGTTTTTACATGAATTTCTGATTTTTGCACCATTTTAAACATCAAACTGTGTTCTATCGTTACCAACAAAGGTTATCCACTGCAGACAATCCAGACCTGTATTTTTTTGCCAATTTAAAACAGCTATTTGACCATTTAAAGCGGCACTGGCACATTTTCACAAACTATGAAATTTCTTAAATTTGCTCTCAAATGATAGTCTAGGCCATTGGAAGAACAGAGATATATTTTACACATAAAAATAACATACCCCAAAACAGATAGGGACATTGATATGAGGATAAAGACATTGAGGTAATTTGTAGGCCAACTTTTAAGTTTTCCATAACTTTAATCAACGAACGTGTATATTACATGAATATTTTTGACTCGTACTCACTGATATTAAAACCACAAAGGTTATAGACCGATCAAACAGTGTGCATAGCGTGATAACAAGCATACGGCATGCGTGTTGTGTTAAACGCCATTTTCGTTGTCTGATGAATTAACGTCTCGGAGACGATTATTATAAAAAAATCGTTTTCTGTTTACCCATAAGGAAGCTGATTTGGTCTTAATCATGTTCGGGTTGAGGGCCTTGTATACCATGCAAAAATAGCGATTTTGAAAAATCGTGAGGGCCCACTATTTTCAAATGGCAGTGTCTTAAAGTAAAAAAATCCACATGTCTGTACCGGGAAGTTAAGCACATTTCACGCAGCATAGCGTAATGTGGTGAATTGTGCTGCGGAATGAATGTGTGCGCTAATTTAGACAGATGAAATTTCACTTCTTCTGATTTCGGAGTTACAGACAAAAGATGTTTGATTAATAGGCCATAAAGATGTTTTCATGACTTGCACAAATGCTAAATTTTGGAGTTCAAAGCTAAAAAGTTATTGAAGAAAAGAGACCGCCTGAAATGGCGTGAAAAAGCCACTTTTTTTACGAAAAAGATTTTATCACTGTTCAATTTTTGCAAAAATTGGCAAATTTCAGACAACTCCAAAAATAACATTAAGGTTTAAAGGTCCTACAATAGTAATCGGGTCTTTTCGATCTGACGGTTTTCGCAATTTTCATATTTTCGATTCTAACTAAAGATCTTCTCCAATATTACTATTGTTGATTGAAAGTAAAAATTTCACTTTTGACATTTTTCGAGATTAAAAAAATAAGACTCTATTTAAAAAAATGAAAAAAAAAAACGTCCAGACAAATTGTCTGGTTTCTAAAAAAATAACATAAGAGAAATCATGGGACATCAAAATGTTTTTTGTTATACTGTTGAAAAGCAAAATCGTTGTTTTTTTGTTTTTTAGATTTTTTCTCAAAATATGAAAGTTTTACATTATCTGATGCCACCATCGGGTTTTCACCGTTCCAATTTTTGTCCCACCGAATGAGTGCGGACGGGGACCATTAAAATGGGCCCGGGGCGCGTCCGTCCGTTCGTTGTCTGTGATAAAAATGTAACCCATGTGTATATGATTTATCTGGAGTTCGTATAAGGGCACAATGAGTAACTTGGTGGAAAGAAGCGGCGGGTTTGATGAGTTCTCGACATGATTAGAGTTGGGACGTAAAATATGCTAAATATATCTCTAATGCAGTAATGTTGGAAAATTTTCTGCAAGGCATGTGTACAAGTTTTCTGGAGTTCTGTAAGGCGTCTAATGATGTACCTTGGTGGAAGGAAGCGGGCGAAGAGTTATCGACCTGAGTAGATTTTGGGCTTCTTTGGGCAAATTGAGATGCAAATTCAGCGTAATGGATATTTTGACACTGTACATTGGATACTCAAAATTCTCCGCTGAATGAAAGCCTATCAGGGGCCACCATCTTTTTTCATTGAAAGTAGTGCTATATGGGCCTATGTAGGCCAAATGAGATAATTAAAAGATGCGTAATGCTACATCTCTGAAACGGTACGTGGGATAGGCAAAATTTCGCTACATGAGACTAAGTATGCCATAGGTGAGGGGGTGGGGTGTTGGGAGTTGGGGGAGGGTGATAGGCACTTAGGTGGATGCAAATGAGCTAATGTAAATATGTGTAATTGCTGTTATCTCTAAACGGTAAGTTGGATAGGCAAAATTCCCTTGCTACATGAGACTACTCTGCCATAGGGAGGGGTGGGGTGGTGGGAGGGGGTTAGTATTGGGAGTGTTGTGGGGAGGGTGGGGTTTGCAGGGTGTTGGGGAGGGGTGGGGTGGTGTAGGTGCATTTATCACCTGTTAGTGATCGCGAAATTCGGGGGGGACATATTTACGCATCGCGTAAATACGAGTTCGGCCTTGTCTTTCTAGAAGTGTATACCTTTTACTTACAATAATCAACTATATCAAAAAGTTAAAAAACAAAAGAGAATCGGAAAACTCAGGGTTGACACTGTTCAGTACCAAGAACTGAAGAACTAACGAACTGTAGAAGACGTGAACTGGGGGTTGCACGCAACTGTACCACATTTAGATCAGTGCCCCCTCTTACTAAGTAGAAATCACACAAAACTCTTGTTCAACAGGTGTTCGCGTTAAATGGATTTCAGAGATGGTGGTGAGATAAACCTTGTTTTCCATTAGTCTACGTGGACCACACAATTGAAAAAAAAAACCATGAAATGTTGAAACAAATAGAGATTGTTGGAATCCAGAAGGGTCCAAAATGCTGAAAAGGATCCAATGTTTTATTTCAAGGAGTCTTACCTGTCTGTGGCCCGAATCCCCGTCTTTGTTTGTAGCTTTGGGTTGGTTATACCAATCGGTTTGTATGTGATACCCATCTCATGGGACGAGATGAGGATAGGTTTAGCGAGGGGTAACTCCCTGAGAATCTTGCCGGCAATATTTGCACACTGGGATTTCTGCTGCTTCTTGACTGTCTTTACTGTGAAGAGATAACAACCAATAATATGACAGTGGAATTTTTCCAAAGGAGAAACTTTAAAAAAAATTTTAATGCTCCTATTCATGATGGCCACCAATCATGGGGAAGTATGTAAATCAGGGCTTCTTAACAAATGTTATAGTGACAACTGCCCCCCCCCCCATATGGGGCACTCATATGAAATGGATATGGGTGTAAGACTGGCACTTCCAAACCCAGTGGCAATCGGTGACAGAGGACATGCAAAAATAGGGGTGTCTGGGTGAGAGGCAGCTAAATTGTCCCAAAATAGCGGTTTTCAGGTGACAAATTAAATTTTCCAATAAAATGGGGGTATTCGGGTGAATTTTTTGTAAAATTTTTAAATGCAAAAATACAGGGGGGTAGGACATGCCACCCTAACAGCAACAGCGAATTCAAAACGGCATCAACTTGTTGGTACTAGTCTGTTTCAAAGACTTTCAAAGACTAGGCCTGGTCACGAATATTTGAATCTGAATGACCGTTATTGGAAATTACACTATTTTGCAGTGGGGTTAATCCACTAACCCCGACGGATTTTGAAGTCAATAATTTTTTTCTAAATTATCATGATATTACTAAGATCTTTTGAACTAAGGTTTAAGAGATGATTTTGTAATGTCACTGGGACTGAGACTGCCATAGTAAATGCACGTAGCAGTTCCCCAAATTACCGTTTGGAAATCCCCAATGCCCAAATCGAGCAGATCGTGTCCTACCCCTGCAAAAATAGGTCTTTGGGTGAATATTTAAAAAAAAATAGGTTGATTCGAGATGCCTGTCCGACCTGTAGTCTTTTGTTAATCTATCTCTGTGGTACAGTACAGTATAGGCACAATGCAATGCATTATGGGATTGGTTCAAAATGCCTTCCCGTGACCAATAAACAAAATATCAAAAAGCAAAATGCTACTTCTCTGGGCCAAACAATTCTGTTCCCACTAAGAACATTCCCAGGTTTTGTGTCTGCTGCATAAAGGTCCCTGGTCAACTGAATAATATTTATGTAAATTTGTCTCAACAGAAAATTGAAGAGTGAATTCATTCTTTGGATTTCACTATTCGATAAATATTCTTAAAGAGCATTTCACTCTCGGCATGGGGTGAATGAAATTATTAACTTTATATTTCTACATAAAAGCTTGAAACCCGTACTTTTTGCCTCTTGTTGGCCTTTTCAGCTCTTTTTAGGGGTTTGGGGGGCTTTTTTGAAATTTGTGGGGGGGGGGGCATCTGCCCCCACTGCTCCTCCCTTGGCTCCTCCCTTGTATACATACATAAAGACACTCTTGTTGTGTGACTCTTCATTGCTTTAGTACTCTTCTCCTTTGGTGTCATCAGTTCCACACATCCTGCCTTTGGTGGTAATTTAAGATTCCGATACCAGTAAGGGATGATACACCTCTCATGATGACGCAGGTGGGATAGGAAGCGAGGGATGGAATCCCGGGAGAATCTCTGCTTGCAGTATTTGCATGTCAGACAACTTGCAGTTTGGTGCATCATTTCTGTGGAAAGGGGATACAAAGTTATTGCTTAAAGAGACATGAGGAGATTTCCAGAAAGAAGCGCATCCATTTTTTGTCGAACCCCGGTTTTTTGCATATTTGGAATGCTTACCAATGTACTAGATCACACCTGAAGTGAATTGGCCTAATAGGCCGTCTTTATGTGTAAGATCTGTTCGTTCGTTCATGCGTGCAAGTCCAAAAATCACAGTGGAAGATCCGTCTTTAACCAGCTGATAGTTTCATCATCCAGGTTGATCAGGCCTGAAATTCCTCTTGGGGACTTGTAGACATCACAGTCATCTATGATGTGGCTAATGGTTTTGTGGCTGTCAACAATCGCAGTTTGGTTTTTGAAGTTTGCTGTGTAAAGATTCTACTCCGATCTGTGAAGGAAGTTCTTTGTACGACCAACAAGCAGTTCTAAGTCTGTTGAGGGTGACCATGCTTTCCTATCAAGGTCACAAAAAACAAAGCCTGGGCTTGCTATATGGGCTGTCCCACAAAAATGCTTTAGTTCAAAGTAGAGGATGACCATTGATCATACCACTCTGTCATTGATCCAGGATGATCGATAGGGATTACTGTGACTGCAGTGTCATGGACCGGGTAGCAAAGTGATTCGTGGAATTCTTCTGATGTTGGTGGAGGGATTAGGCTATCAGGTTCATCACATTTCTTGGCGAGCTTGATCGTACGTCTGAAGGTTCCTCCTAAGGTTTGCAGGGAGCTATGGCAGACATGATTGGAAGATATTCTACAGACATCGCCAAAAGGCAACCATTAAAAAAAAAAAAACCCCCCCATTAACAAGTTCTCATTGAATCATTCAGAACGACATCAATCTTGTGTGAAATGTATACACTGTGACTCCATATGGTGAGCGATATTCAGCAGTGGAGTATGCCAAGGCAACAGTTGATGTATGTAAGGTGTCAAAGATGCACCCCATCCAGTTCTGCGAGCCCCCCTTCTAGGAGGTTGACCCAGAGGGGACTCGTCTTGGCAGCGACTGCCTTTGGCACGTGTGTTATGAAAGTAGTAAGTCTGTGGTCCATTGTGACGCCAAGGTACTTTCGGTGTTGGGTCATGTGAAAGTTTTTCTCCCCCCTTCTAGAGTGATGTTTAGTCTCTTTTTGGCATCGATTTGCAAGTTGGAAAACAGAGCTGACGGTCTTGGGTTAGATGAGTTTCAAGTGCCATCGGTGGAGAAATTGGCTTACAGTGATTAGGTCTTTCTGCAAAACACTGTTCAAGGACTCAAAGCGATCAGCAGCTATCCAAAGTGCCGTGTGTCTGCGTTAGGGAGTTACTACGAACAATCTCCCTTGCATATCTTGAGACGTAGATGTTGAATAGACTGGGTGCCAGGACAGACACCTTTTGTGGGACACCATCCGAAGTTGAGTTTGCGCTTTCTACTGGTTGCCCATTTTGTGTCTCCAGGACGAAGATCTGATTGGATGAGCAGCATAATGAACTAGACCCAGCTTGACATTAGGGGAGATTTTGAGTAGCTTGAGGTGGAGACCTCGATGCCAGACGTATCGTACGCAGCAGTTAGGTCTGTGAAGACTGCTCCAAAACTTCTGCTTCTTCTGAAGGCTGTCTCGATGTCATTAACTAGTCTTGCTAACTGGTCAGTTGTTGATTTGAATCTTCGAAATCCAGCTTGGGTGCGGGGTTAGGTAGGTAAATTTGCCTCGCCTATCATTTGATCATGCTGAGTATCAGTCTCTCAAGCAGGCCTATTGATGTGAGATAGTAGCGAAAGATGGGGTCTGTAACTCTTGGGGTTATTTGCTGGATTCTTGGGCTTCAGGATTTGCAATGACCTTTGAAGCCTTCATTCTGGAGGGAATAGTTGACGTTTCCCATTGCAAGTAGAAAGGAAGAGTTGGGCCATCGCACAGCTTCGGGGGCCATATTCTTCAAGAATTCTGTATGATGTTGTCGTTGCCCAGGAGTTTCCCATCCCCGAGAACTTTAATTGCTTCGCTGATCTCATCGTAGGTGAATGGTTGGGAAATGGGCTTGACGGTGGAGAAGTTTGTAGGAGCTGTTTTAATGTCTGCATTAACAGCACGAGAGTGGGATTTCGCCTGTGGAGTGTGGTCTTGCCACTTCCATTGTTGACAAGTACTTTTGAAGCGATGGAGTTTGCAGAGAAGGGACACTGCTTAGCTGAGACTAGCGCGCCCGGTGCTTGTTGATTGTGTTCCAGGCCTTGCGGCTCGTTGAGTGGGTAAAGTTGATATGGGATATCATCCTACTCCATCTGGTTGAGTCGCTTTTGGCCAAAGCAGATACCAGTAGCTGGTTGCCCTTGATATTCTATCAGTATCGCGTTGGTATTACAAATACACTCTGTATAACTCGTTCGCATTCCTTGTCCAACCAGGGGGTGTAGGGATTCCTTCTGCTCTTGAAATGGAATGGTTAGCTGCTGGTGGTAGCATGGAGCAGAGGTCAGAAATATGCATCGTTGATGTTGGATAAAGCCGGGTCTGGCAGCTTGGACGACAGTTCATTGGTGAGTTGTTTGAACTGGACCAGGTGGCTTTCCTGAAAATTCCCTTTTCTTTCTGTAGAGGCTGGAGATAGTGACCTTGATGTCATTGGTGACAAGGATAGGGCAATGCCCTGATCTAGGAACATCTAGGGAGGAACGTTCTGGAGCAGCGGGATCGAATTTCGCTTGCTGGTGACTGTGACAGGTCGGGACAGGTCACATGTCCATGACATGCTTGAATAGAAATTTAGGTGGATCGTACTATCAAACAGCAATTGGAGGTCTGGGCTTCAATCCATTCAAGAGTCGCTTTGCCATTCTTGTCCAATGGTGGAGTATCCCCATGCTGTATTTCTACAGTGAATACTGGAAGGGAATTGAAGTCTGCCTAAGCTGGTGGTGGCTTATAGATGTTGTTGAAGGGGTTCCATTTGCTTCAAATTTTATCACTGGATCGCGAAATTCATTGAAGATTGCAGCGGTTGCTCTCACTGTAGCCTTGCTGCACATAGGAAGCACGATCCCCATGGTTGTTGTGCGGAATGAAGAAAATAATGGTCAAAACCTTCGATTGGCAGCTTCTCTTCAGATTCGCAGTGAGTTTCTGGAGGAGGATGATATTCACTCCGTTCTCCCTGGTGAGCTGTAAGATGTTGTCACGCTTAGCATGGGAGAGGCCCTCAACGTTCAGCTGCAGGATACAGACTTGGTGCTGCCATCAAGGAAAGTCCTCCTGTGTAAGATGATGTTTGGTACTTTCGTCATGCCACAACAGAAATTAAAGAATGGTTTTTCTTTGGGGAGGATAATTACGATAGTCGGGCAAGTTCAAAACCAAGGTTTGCGGTTTTCTGCACCTGTTGTCCAATAAACCTTCCCCAAAAACGTTCTCGGTAGGTGTCTCACAACCGATCCAGTGAAATTTGAGGAGAAATTCGTTATCCTAAAAAATCTTCTCCTTGTCACTTTAAAAACAATTATTGTCCGACACTTGCAGTTGTCGGACAACTGCAGTTTGTCAGACCAACTTTTGCAGTTTGTCGGACAACATGCAGTCTTGTTGGACACTTGCAGTTTGGTGCATCATTTCTGTCGAAAAATGGATACAAAATATTGATTAAAGGTGCATTCAATGAGTCCAGCACTTGTTTATCATCGTTCACTAGATATCCTTGAGTGAAGCTTTATTACAAAATTGAGTTGATCCTGAATGTGGCGGGTGTTTGTGTTATGAGCAATTGCTTGGTTCCCATGGTCCCGTAGGCTACTGTGGCTTTGTTTAATTCCTGTCCGATTTACGGACAGAAAATACCCAAAATTGCGAATTTCCTTGCCCCCAGCTACGAACGATATTGCACATACGATTAGGCTCCACGTGATTACCAGGTAACGTTCAGCTGATATAAAAAATCTCAACTTTTTTGGATATTATATAGTCCTATGCTATCCCCCCTGTAGAGAAAAGAAGATAAGAAAACGGACTGTTTTTGCCGTTGCTTAAAGACCTAAGAGTTTTTTATGCTTGTAGAATTGCTCTCTGAAAAATTTGCGTTGTGAAGATATGATGTTATGGAAGAAACATATGTTACTGATTTGATTGGGTGTGTCTAAATGTCTTTTTTGAAGGTGTTTTGTTGCAGAATCTGATTTTTGTTTCCAATAATATAAAACTTAGACATGTGTGACCGGTTCTTCGTCATTATGAAAATGCGAGAGGGCGGTGTTTGTTATTGATATTGTACCTGGGTTGCGTGGGAGCGTGGTTGGATTTGCGGGCTATGAGTCCTGCGATGAGGTTTTTTTTTTTGTTTTGGGGGGGGGGGGGGTTTTTTTTTTTGGGGGGGGGGGGGGTTGTGGTATGAATGCGGCCCTGTGTGCACTCTGCATTGTCTACAAGGATCTACCTACACCATTATGCAACTTACTCACCGTCTTCCCGGCCGTTGTTTACTAATAAAAAGTTTGCCTGTGAGCCCCCAAGATGCTTGTGTTGTGTATATTATTTATATCAACCTATATTATATACCGGTAGTCACTTTCATGACATAATTTCATGATTAGAAGCCCTCAGAATATCCAAAGTTTTGATCCATGTCAAGCTTCCCATAGAGATTGGCTAAATTAAATATTCATGAGCTCATCGCTGTTACCATTGTTGTTCCCTGTGTTTACACTCATTGGATTTCCCAAGAGCGTTATACACGGTTCTCTTGAAAGTTTGAATGAACCTATTCATTTCCTGGCGCGTGTCGCTTGCATGAACTTTTCAAAATACTGGTAAAAAAAAATCATGAAACACATACTTGGCCCAAGCGATCCAGATTTCGATCTCCCCCAAAACCCCCCTTCTTAGGATTTAAAAAAAAAACCTTTTCTCACGTGTCATAATAAGTGCTAAGACTTATTAGAACACGGTAAGTTAGGGGACTTAAAAGCAAAAGGACCCAAGAAAGACCCCAAAGACCAAGGACCCCCCTAACATAAAACAAAGTACCACCTACAACCCTCTTAAAACAAAGGGGACCCCTTCAAATATAAAACAAAAAATTAACTTGAAAAGGAAAAAATAATGCCCCCCAAAAAAAAAAAGACCCCTCAAACTATAAAACAAAGACCCCCCTCAACTATGACAACAAAGGGACCACCTCCCCCCCCACCTATAAAAACAAAGACCCCCTCAACTATAAAAACAAAGACCCCCTCTCAACTATAAAACAAAAGACCCAACTAACTATAAAACAAAGACCCCCTCAAAACTATAAAACAAAAGACCCCCCTTCATACTATAAAACAAAGACCCCTCAACTATAAAACAAAGACCCCTCAACTATAAAACCAAAAGACCCCCTCAACTATTAAAACAAAGACCCCTCAAACATTATGTAAACAAGACCCCCTCAATTATAAAACCAAAGGACCCACCTAACTATCAAACAAAACCCCCTTCAAACTATAAAAACAAGACCCCCTCAAACTATAATAAAACAAAGACCCCCTCAACTATAAAACAAAAGGACCACCTAACTATAAAACAAAAAGACCCCCTCAACTATAAAACAAAGACCCCTCAACTATAAAACAAAGACCCCCTCCAAACTATAAAAACAAAGACACCCTTCAACTATAAAACCAAAGACCCCTTCAACTATAAAACAAACAGACCCACCTAACCTCTAAAACAAAGACCCCTAAACTATAAAACCAAGACCCCTCAACTATTAAAAACAAAGACCCCCTCAACTATAAAACAAAGACCCCACTCAACTTAAAAAAGACCCCCTCAACTATAAAACAAAGACCCACCACCTAACTATAAAAACAAAGACCCCCTCAACTATAAAACAAAGACCCCCTCAACTATAAAACAAAAGGACCCCTCAACTATAAACAAAGACCCCCTCCAACTATAAAACAAAGAACCCCTAAACTATAAAACAAAAGACCCCCTCAACTATTAATAAACAAAAGACGCACCTACATAAAAACAAAGACCCTCAACTATAACAACAAAGACCCCCTTCAAATATAAACAAAGGACCACCCCTTCCCCCAAACTATAAAAAAAAAGCCCCCTCAACTATAAAAACAAAGACCCACCTCCCTATAAAACAAAGACCACCTCAACTATAAAACAAAGACCCCTCAACTATAAAACAAAAAGACCCCCTCAACTATAAAACAAAGACCCCTCAATATAAAAAAAAGACCCCCCCCCACTCAACTATAAACAAAGCCCACCCCTCAACTATAAACAAAACCCCTAACTATTAACCAAAGACCCAACCCAATTCTGAATTCCTTGCAATTAATCTCCATATATATAACGTTTGCATTACTTACCCATTTTACTTCAAAAATAAATTCCTGCCAAAACCAACTTCTTATCTCCTTAATTTTAATTATGGGATGGATATCAATATTGACTAAATGTTAGGGGATTTATTTGCAACTGCCCGATATCAAGCGATACCACCCTTTCTCGTGATCTCTTCAAACTTTCTACTTCATGGTACCGTAACTCTGAAAAAAAAGCTGTTGATTGGGGCGCCATTTGATTTTCTTCAAAGTTTCAGTTTTTTTTCGAGCTAGGACGTATGTGCCTGGTCGTGTCAAGGATGTTCGGAAATCATATTATTAATGTGATATGAATGAATTAATTATTTAAATGGGAAGTTCCACGCTAAAGTAACAGAATTACGTTTTAAAAGTTATTTGAAGGAAGCTGTGTTCAGCTGTAAACAAAGCTTTTAATAGTTTTGTGGCGGTTATCTAACAGTTTTTGAAATAAAAACAGTAGAGGTCCTGCCAAACTTTAGATGTTTACTCGCGGCGCCTGGCGTAGGCTATATGAGTCAAAACAAGCTGTTTTGTCGCAATACTCAGTGGGTCATCTCCATAAAACATATGATGTGTTGTACTCCGACCTCGTCAGCCCGCTCCATACACGCTGTGTGTAAACAATGATCATTGGGGATCACCTTACCGGATTGCGTCAAAACAGCTTGTTTTGGTGCAATACTCAGGGAGTCATTTGCATAATACATAAAACGCACTTTGTTTGTAATAGGGATCCTCGACGTCAGCCCGCTCCATGCATACAACATCTGGGTTGGAACATGATTTGGGGATCACCTTTCCGGATTGCGCCAAAACAGCTTGTTTTGGCACATACTCAGGGGGAGTATTGATAAAATACATAAACGCACGTGTTTGTACTCGACCTCGTCCGCTCCGCCCATGCATACAAAGCTGTGTGTAACATATTTGGGGATCAGCTTACCGGATTGCGTCAAAAACAGCTTACACCACACATGTCATATTAGTGTGTGGTCTGAGAAATTAGAAATTCTGACAGCGATTATAGAGCGTCGGCCATTGAGATTCAGTCATGGCATGATAAGTCATGCAAAAAGCGGCGCATTGACGATAAGGATAATGAAAATGGAGCATTTACATCTCCCCCCCCCCAAATAAACACGATAAACCGGATAACGCAAAGAAAATACAAAAGACAAAAAAAAACGAACTCTGCTCTGTGGCGTAGCCAGGATTTTGCTGCGAGGGGGGCACAGATTTGTGGATGTTACGTGTATTGTACCAACAAACATTTTTCCCGGCTCGCGTTTACGTTCGCCCTCACAAATGCACAAATCACAGCCAAGGTGAAAGATAGATTAGAGATAGTTACTAGTATTGACCAATTAAAGCAGTAACCAATTGTTATGAGCTCTCTGGTATTCATATCATGACCTAGACGCGCAAAACAACACCTACAGATTTTTAGACAAGGGTACCGACGGGGGTACCGACGGACCGTTATGTACCGACGGAACATCACGGTTGGGGGAGGGGCAGTTTCCCCCCCCGGTACGCCATGATTTTACGATAATTTGACATATATTTATAGTTGAGGGGGGGGGTCCTTTGTTTTATAGTTGAGTGGGGGTCTTTGTTTTATTAGTTGAGGGGGCTTTGTTTTATAGTAGAGGGGGTCTTTGTTTTATCGTTGATGGAGGTTGGTTTTATAGTGAGGGGGGGGGTCTTTGTTTTATAGTTGAGGGGTCTTGTTTTATAGTTGAGGGGGTTGTGTCTTTGTTTTATAGTTGCATGAGTTCAGTGGGTCTTTGTTTTATAGTGAGGGGGGTTCTTGTTATATGTGAGGGGGTCTTTGTTTTATAGTGAGGTGGGTCTTTGTTTTATAGTTAGGTGGGTCTTGTTTTATAGTGAGGAGGTCTTTGTTTTATAGTTGAGGGGTCTTTGTTTTATAGTTGAGGGGGTCTGGTTTTATAGTTGAGGGCGGTCTTTGTTTTATAGTTGGTGGGTCTTTGTTTTATAGTTGAGGGGGTCCTTTGTTTTATAGTTAGGTGGTTCTTTGTTTTATAGTTGAGGGGTCTTTGTTTTATATTTGAGGTTGTCTTTGGTCTGTGGGGGTCTTGGGTCTTGTTTTTTAATAGTCACCGGTTAAGTTGACATGTGTAGGTAGATCCTTGATACAATGCAAGATCCTTGATACATATCAACTAGGTCATTTAGAAATGACCTCGTGAATATGTCTGAAAAATCTTGACATCACATTCAAAGTGATCGGCTGGGTATTTAACTATAGATCACTAGGCCCTAATTGAAAGCTACAGTAATTTCAAATTTACTTTCTCGCCTGCTTGCCAGCCTAGCGCACGAGTCAATGGCGAAGTTGAGTTCTGTTTCGCCCCATGGTTTCGCCAGATCTTCATTTGTTGTTTTTACCCATCCCATCCTACCATCAATTTTTTTGTTAATTATAGCAATCCCAATCAATCCACGCAACCTCGCAATCACATGAAGGTTTTCATTGAATCATATGCGAGAATTTAATGGCGATTTGAGAGTCATAAACTTTCCGATAGAATTTTAAATTGCCATTGTCGAACATGTTTATGTGCGATCTCCCACGGTTAAAGCCCTGGCGTGTGTTTTTCCCCTCGTGTGGCGAATGGTGTGTCCTTTTTTAGCCAATCACTGCTACTTGCGAGGGGTTTGCTCTGGCCATCCCATCACCTTGCAGGTGCGGCTTGGAGATCCGATGTGTCAATGGCTAATTTCCTGTGAGTGCATGAACTTGAAATATATCGATTAAACCAAACGGTCATGTGTTTGTTGCTTTTTCAAGTTGTTGCTTAAAAACCAGACAAAATGATAAGGGTGTTTTTTTAAAAACAAATGGAGACTAACTACCCCCACTAGGAGTCAGAATTGTGTCAAAAAAACAGCATAGAATAGCTCAGAATTTGGCTTATAAGTTACAGTACAATGTTTCCAGTCATGCCAGTGGGCGAGGGGTACAAAATTCGGATCCTTTACGTGTTGTAATTCGAAAAATTTTAGATTCGCCAAAATCGATGCCGCGAAAATGGTGGGGATTGGCAATTCGCGAAAAAAGTTGCCGCGAAATTAACTTGTATTTTACAGTACCACGTTTATTTAGAACCGAAACTCTGTCAGGTCATGTTTTTTTGTGGTTGCTAGTGTAAATTGCAGAAGCCTGAAGGCACATTACTCTGGTCGAATGTCTGTGAAAGTTAGACATGAATTAGTATATATATACAATATACGAGCAATCAGACGCATTCGTTAATCGGATGACGTTTTCGTTATGGACCGATTTTATGCGAGTACACCCAAATTAAAACGTTCATCACGGTATAAGTTTCCCTACCTGAATCGGATTTTCCTTTGTCATGCAGTAAAACAATTCATGCACAGTAAAAACAAAATTCTGGATCCGGATTTTTATAACAAAGTTTGTGATTTTCTATTGGAAGGGACTTTGATTGTCGTTACTACTGGTTATTTGTCAGTGCAGATTTCCTTAAGGGCACGATTATGTAACTTGGTACAAAGAGGGGGCCGGGTGGGGGACCATTTGGTGACCTCATGTGACCTTGTGATTTCATGTGACATTTGACCTCATGTCATCAAAATGTTACCCTTTCCCGCAAGGCTTTTGTACAAGTTACTGGAGTTCCGTACGGCGTATAATGATGTAACTGGGTGGCATGAGGGATTAAAGGTTTTCGACCTGAGTAGATGTTGGGCATATTTCAAGCAAATTACTATGCAAATGAGCTCATTCATATGCAAAAATCTGCATAATCACTTATATGTTGAAAATTCTTCGATATGCCAACATTTTCACTACAATGCAAACCCATTATGGTGTGCATCTTCTGTGCCATTTGAAAATTCTGATGACTAGCGGCTTAGGATTCAAATGAGCTAATGCAATATCCTAATTGCTATAATCTCTTAAACGATACCTCGGATTGCAAATTCCTTTGCTACAGGAAAAACTACTATGCCATATTGTGTTTTTCAGGATGAAATGTTATACTTAGATCATCCCCCTTTAACCATGGCTTGCTGTTAGACATCTGTGTGTGTGTGAATCATATGGACGAGGAAGGCTGGGTGGGGTGTTGGGGAAGGGTGTGGGGAAGGGTGAGATGGGGTATTGGGAAGAGGGTGGGGGTTGGGGAGGGGAATGGTGGGGTGTTAGGGAAGGGTGGGGGGTTGGGGAGGAGGGAAGTGAAGGGTGGGGTGTTTAGGAGGAAGGGAACCACGGGGTTTTTTTTTTGGTAGGGTGTTGCGGGGAAGGTTGGGAGGCCAGGTGGTGGAGAACCGAGTGCGTGTGTAAGTGGTCGAGGTGCGTCGGTGAGGGATCGGGGGGGTGTGTCGGGAGGGGTCCGGGTGGGGGTGGGCGTGGCTCAGGGGAGGGGGCAGGGTACATAGTTGGGGAGGGAGCTGGCATCATCGGGGAGCAAGTGGGCAGGGTGAGGTGATCTTTGTGACCTTGGTGGGGAAAAACCTCATGTGACCTTTGGTTGCCATTCACTAGGGAGGGATCGGGTGCCATCAGGGAGGACCCCTAGGATTGGCATCAGGTGGGGAAGGGTGGGGTGAAACCTCCCTCATGTGACCCTTGGTTGCCCCATATGACCTTGGTGCCCCCATCTGACCCCCACATATGAACCTTTGTGACCTTGGGACCCTATGTGGACCTTGGTGACCTCGTGGTGTGACCCCATGGACCTCATGTGACCTCGGATGACCCCATGTGACTCGGTGACCCACGTGACCTCGGTGACCCCATGACCTTGGTGACCCCATGTGGACCTTCGGTGACCCCAGTCCAACTTCATGTCATCTCGGTGACCATGTCACCATGGTGACCTCAATCACCTTTGGCCCCATTCACCAAACCGCAAAATGGCAGATGGACATTAGTGGGTCCCCGACCACAATGTTTTTATGTTGCCACCCAAAAAAATGGTGGGATTTGTCACATATTATGGTTTCATGTTCTCATTTTCTGGTCATACCTTTGCAATACTCCAACAAAATGTAATGATTTAGGGCTCATTATATTAACTTATTAGTCTTCCAAATTATTTTGGTGATACAATCCAAAATTATCAACCAATTGACATATTTAGAGAATCAAGATATTTGCCTGGTCTTCTCAAAAGGAGTAACTTTAGACCTGCGAACATAAACCAGAGTTAATCCTAAATCAGCCAACCCGCTTTCTTCCATTCAACATGGCTCTCAATGTTGAAAATCACCACAATGAGTAACATCCTCGATCCATGAGGGATTTTCCCACAACCGTTTATGACAACAAATGTTAAAATATGCTTAAAAGCAAACAAGGTCCACTCATTAGGACTAACCTTGGTTCCCCCCCCCCCCAAACCCAGTCTAAAGTTACATCCTTTTAAGGAACTAGTTATTGCTTTTAATGTCTCGCCCTTTATCTATCTGTCCATATCACCTAGGACAACCGCATTAACATTTCTAGTATAAAACTAGATCTGAGACCAGAATCGGAACAAGACAGCCTGAAAAACCTCTGAATGACCTTTGAAAAACCCCAGGCTCAGCACAACTTTTGTGAATGGTTATTCAAGCTGACTTTAATAGGGCATGAGTCACGTGACACTCATATGAAGCAGCTTGAAGCCCCTTCACAAAAGTTGTGCTGGACACATCTCATGATTCACGATTCATGATTTTTTAAGGGTATTTTGAAATGAGACCGGAAGTGACCCCTTCATGACCCCTTAACGACCTTCCCCCCCAATGATTTCGAAAATGTTTTTAACTTTTTTATAATGTCAAAGTGATCATTTCTGCCAAATTTCATGTCAATCGGAGCATGTCATTGACTTGACATTTTCAACCCTATAACGTGACCAGGGTGCTTGTTTCTGTATTATGGATGTCACAAGCATCATATTCCTGACAAAATTTTATTCAATCGGAGCTTGTTTGGAGATTTTGAACTTTTGACCTTGACTTTGACCTTTGGAGTCGAGACTATCATGTACCCCCTCTCCAACAATGTTACATCACTGTAAGCAAAAACAAGGCTTTATCTGTCCTCTATAGGCTGAGGTAAATCCAATTTGGGTTCTTATTTTTAAGGCATTTTTTAAAAATTGACCTTTTGACCCCCCGTACTTACCTTTGATCCCGGTATAAAAAACCTAATGTACACAACAAAATGCATTTTTTCCAGGAAATAAAAAATTTCTACTATGCTGTTCTGGAGATAAAATTCTTCAAATTATTTATCTCAAACCGGAAATGACCTGTAACTGACCTTTTGACCCCCAAAATAAAAATACCTTGCTACATCGGCTAACATACAATGCATATCTGAAGGTATGTCACTCTGCTATGTTTACATTTTGAGATAAAAAAAATTGAATGTTTTAAATATTGTGGTTTTTGACCGGATGACCCTATGACCTTTGGCCTCCTTATCTTCCGGAAACCCATATGTAGGCCTTGGGTCAGTGGTTTCTCTGAACAAGTTTTGTAGTTGATATCGGTTTAATCCTGTAGAAGAAGATATTTTTGCCAATTAAATGCATATTTTGGCTTTCAGACCGGAAATGCCCCTCTTATGACAACTTGACTCCTTATCCCTGAACACCCATATGAGCCAAGGGTCAGTGGTTCCTCTGAAGAAGTTTGGTTATATCGGCATAATTCTGTGAAGAAGATATTTTTGACAATTAATTACATCTTTGACCAATGTGACCAGGTCAACGGTCCACATGGTTTCAAAGTGGTAAATGGTATGGTCACGTCTAGCATTACTTTAACAAGTTTTTGTCACAATACAACCCAAACATGGCTGTGCTAGAATTAGCAGTTTATCTGGTTGCCAGAAGAAGAAGACAAACGCGACAGAAACAGAACAAGGGGCGGCCGAAGCTGTCTGTTAACAAAGCACAGAGTGGTTTTGCACTAAATATTGTTGTCGTAATGTAATATAATTAAACACAATATATAACAGCAGAAGCAAATAAAAAAACCATTCTTATTCGTTCACACGCCGTCATTCAAAACAATTTTCAAACATGTTCAAACATAGTGAATTTCATCCCAAGAAACCTACATCTTCCCTTCTTAGGAGTCCATAAACTGATCACTGATAGCCTCATCCCAGGAACCCAAATTTTTTTACCAAATGTGGTCAAAATTTTTGATATCAGTGAAAGCTATTCCTTATTTCCTTTTCCCCTGTTTGATTTAGATGTTCTAGCAAAATTAGCTTAAAAATAAAGCTATTAATAGGCCAGCTGCTTCCATTGATGCTCTGTAGGTAATTAGGGGGTGAGGTTGTGGATCATGAAATTTGCCCTTTAACTCCTGAGCACTACTGCTTTATATACAACCAGTTCTGATTTGCAATTTTACATCATATATTTCAATAACCATTGAAATAAAGCCTGCAGTTGCTAGTACACTCCAATATAAAAGGGGCGTGTTCCGATCGTCTTTGGGACCCCCTAAGTGTTTTTGTTTACCCCGGAATTAGTACGATTTTGATATCGATGAAAGGCCGTATTTTTCTCATTGTCTTCCGAATTTGGAGCCCCAATCCATTTCATTCCCAGATTAAACAAAAAACCGGCCGTTTAGTTGTTAACCACTTTTATTAGCACAGTCTTGAATGGCCTTTGCAACATGCATATGCCTCTACCATCAAAAAACCGCAAGTTGGTTTCCACTGTACTTGATGGGTTTTATGTCAAGTGCCAGGCTCTCATATCAGTAGAGAACACCAATACACATAAATCGGAACAACCACTTAATTCAATTTCATTCACTGGCTCCCGGCCTTCACCAAACCAGGGCAGAAAGAGAAAATAAAAATCTATTCACCGAGGGGGAGGGGGGGAGGACGCCCTGATTTCGATACTAGAGTCCCGACTATAGTTTGGATTTTCGAGGTTGCCAGGCTGCTGTGGAGCTCTATGGAAAAATCCCTAAATCGTCATTACTATATGCCTGATTGATTTCTCATACCGCTTGATGAATTCTCTTCCTCCCATTTTGTTAGTCATACGGCAAGGAAGACATCAATTTTAATCAATTTTGTTTCTCTGCGAACTTTTAGTCGTAGAAGAAATTTGGAGAAAATGCATTTGGACTCTAGAACGTTATTTTGTTCAGAAAGTAGTCTCATTCTCAATGTATTTGAGTTCCTACCATGCTATCGACTCCACAAGTCCACGAGCACGCACGTATGCAAACGCACACGAGAATACCGCGCATATTCAACACAACGTTTACCCAACGTATTGACAGGACCTGACTCTGTTCACCACTTTTGATCAATTTGCTTTCAAGACCTGATTTTGTTCCTAGTTAATCGCAGTTGTTTTGTGAAGTTAACGTGTAGAATGCATTTTATGGGTGTGACTTTTTGCAAAAAGTTGTTTAAAAGCACAGTTATGAAAGAAAATGATGGTATATTTATTGTGTGTCGTTCACACCATAGAACTATGTACATTGTTTACTGGCCCGTTATTTTTTATATAGCGTACTATTTTTTCCGTATTGCTGACCGTGTTGTACACAGGATGCCAAATAAATCCGACCTTCGCCCCTGCTATCCCCTCCACCTTCCGGTCCGTATTTCTCGCAAATTTCACTAGATTGTTGTAGCCCACCTACCGAGAAGGTTTCGATGGTTTATTGAAAAACAGGTGGCAAAAGAAAACCGATAACCCTTGTTTGAACTTACCTGCTATCGTAATCGTTCCACATAGAAACCATGCTTTTGACTTTGCGTGCACGACAGAAAGTCCTAAATCATCATCTTATTCATAAAGACGGCGTATTCGCTTATTCACTTCAGGTGTGAATCTAATATATGTAAGCATTCCAAAAGGTAAAACCCGGGTTTACAAAAATTGGGGGTTCCTCTTTCTGGAAATCTCTCATGTCTCTTTCAATCTTGCTTTGCTCCTTTAATCATTCTTGTTTTGAAGAGTAACGTATAAATTCCACTGTAAAAATCACACATAAACACAAGTATAGACTATACCAGGCTTGTTTGGTAAGGCAATGCCTGTGTATCAGCCTCTTGCATTAGAAAAATGCAATGCCACCATGCAGGGCCATTTTTTAGAGAATGTAAATTATGATATGATGTGTAAAGTTCTCAGTCAAGTAGTGAGCCTATCATGGAAGTTCAGCCAGTCAATTTAAACATGATATATGAATATTTTTAATTGGAATATTTCCCTTCAATGAAAAACAAATAGGCCTACACTGTAACAAACCGTGTTGCACTGCTCAGATATTGATGATGGTACACATAAATTAAATTATGTGGATCAATCAATGGTGGCTGGTGCAGGTCAAATAACTTCACTCACAGCTGTGTTGTTGAGACTTGTAAAGACATAATAGACTGTGCATGGTTTTAAATTGTGCATGACCTCTTACCACCTGAAAGTGTATGGAGTGATGATGTGTTCATGTGTTTGCTGCTGGTTGCAGAGGGGGTAGGACATTGCCAAAACTGAAACATTCAACAGTTGAATTGAATCAGTATCCAACATCCGGCAACCCGGAGTGCTAGTCTCTTTCAAAGAACTCAAACAGTAGGATGGCACTCTTACCAACATTGGACAGACTGAGTAAAGGCTCTAGCTGATCCGAATATTTAAAATTCTAAATGACCATTGTTGGAAATTACACTGTTTTGCCGTGGGGTTTATCCGCAACCCCGGGATTTTGAAGTCAATAATTCTAAAAGTATCATGATATTAACTAAGATTTATGAACGATGTTACGGGACTGAGGCTGCCGTAGAAAATACACATTCATAATTTACCGTTTGGAATCCCAAGTGCCCAAATTAAGCAGGTCGTGTCCTGCCCCCCCCCCCCCAGCACAACGGTTTCCTAACAAAAAGAAAAGGGAAATCTTAGTTTACAAATGTAGCCTAATTGATGAAAGAATAGGACGTGTGTAATCGACTTTGTTACAGTGGCGTACGAGGCAGTCGATCCAGAGGGGGCAAATTTCCAAGTCGTCCCGCCAGAGGGGGCAAAATTTCGTAAATCGTCCCATTGATTTGCTCAAATTAAGTGTGAATGGACAAAATGCGCGCGTAGCGTGCGGAAAAATGCGAAATTTACTTAATTTTGCCAAAATTGGACCGAAATTGGTTAAATGTCCCGGAAAAGATGGATTAAAAATTGCAATTTTGGCCCCCATATCGTCACGCTTTTTCGAGCCAGAGGGGCAAACTTGAAGAGGATGAGTGGAGTTACCGGAGTGGAGGATCACATTTCACTTTCTGGATACCAATACACCAATTAAGGCTGAAAGTTGCACCCACGCACTGTATTAACACTTTCAAAAATTGTTAATGCCACAGCACTATTAAATAGCGATGACTAAGGTGTAGGTCCTTTTAAATTTTGTTAATACTTCAAAAAAAAAAATTTGTTCACTTTTTATATCCCATGTACAAAATTACACACTGTTAAAAGCTGCAAAGACAAAAGTACATAGCAACAAGGACAGAACAGGGGAAAAAAAGAAAAACAGATGGGACCTACTACCATCGCTACCCACACAATCTGTCTACTCCCCGCCTCCCCCTACCCTAATCACCCCAACCCGCATGTGTTTTTTTTTTTTTTTTTTTTTTTTTTTTTTTTTTTTTTTCTTTATTTTTTTTTTTTTTCTTTTTTTTTTTTTTTTCTTTCTTTTTTTTTGCGAGGAGTTAGTACGTAATATGTTAGTTGTAAATACTTGAGATAAAAGGCACAACTCTCATTTAGAGAGATTATCATAACACATATTAGTTGTGTCGGAATCCATTAATCATGCATCAAACCTTTAAAAGTTGGCAACAAAAAATTTCAAGTCAATCTATATTTTCTGTGATATAGTAGTGATTTCATATAGATTAGACGCTCAAAAGTTTCCCTACCTGCAGAAATAACTTAAATGAAAACAAGGCGATTTGTAGATGCTTATATTTTTCATAACAAACATAGGCTGAATTTTCGTTATTTGCTCCTAGACGAATTAGAAATTTCACAATTTTTGTACCAAAGAACACTTCTCAGCTTAATCCTTACAGATCGGGATATTTTTTTATATAAACCTTTACACCAGTGCCAAAATCAGAATTTCATATTTTTTCGGCACAACCTGTTATTTGAAATCTCTCGTTTTGCCCACCTTGTAATTTGAAAATACACCAAAAAAAGACCCCTATTTTTTGCAGTCCCTGTAACTGAATGCCCTGGGTTTGGAAAACGCAGCTTACCCAGTGGGGGCGTATGGGGGGGCTTCCCCCCCCATTTTTTTCCCCCGGGGCCAAAAGAAAAATGAAGGGTTTTTTTTTAATTTTTGCAAAATTTGGCGATTTGTGGCCAAAATCACCCGAGTTTTGGGCCAAAAATGGTTAAAAACTCCAAATATTGATTACTTCTCCCCCAGAATTTCACTTTTGGCCCCCCCCCCACAAATTTCACTTTTACCCAATGTTTTCCCCCCCCAGACAAAAGGTCTGGCGCCGCCACTGAGCCTTCAACCCATATACATTTCATGAGTGAGTGCCCCGGCACTTTCCACTTGTCTTTGGCCATTTGCCCTAATTTTCCAGAAATAAGCCTGTCCTGTGTTCATCATTCATTCACAAAAAGTGTTAGTATTTCATATTGTTAATTTATACCAGTCTGAGCTGGGTTATTTTGGGAAAGAAATGTACCCATTTCAGCATTTCAGTCAAACTACAGGGAAATACCCATTTCAAGCAGTTCATCAACTACAGTTGTCTCAAGGATTTCCTTGTTATGACTGGTGTTCAGCAATGTGGAACATGTGGGTAGTTTATCATCAAATAGATCTCACATTATTTTAATCATCAGGCCATTGACCGAGATTACAAAATTCAAAAACTTAGAGGAGGAAACAGGTTTTAGGACATGCTTACGGTGGGATGATCCATGCGCCCCGTACGCACTCAATTTGATCTTGTGCGAACGGGGGGACAATTTTTCCATACGCACTTCTGGATGCGACGCAAGGTCTAAGTAATTTTGTGCATGGTAGCGTAAATTTGCGACACATTAATGACGCGTAAAGCTAGAACAAAAGTGAGCTGCGGTT
>JAMKCH010046033.1:0-25047 GCA_023653785.1 Ophioderma brevispina | reverse complement strand
GCCTTATTAGCAGAATTTAACTAATAAATGTTGCCCATGGAGGCAGCCATGTTCGGCATTGGTGACGTCGCTCGGCATTGGTGACGTTGTATGACTTTGTAAGTCAATAGATAAAAACAGCTGTCTAAGGAATGTCTAGGGTGCTCCTGGTCAGAAAATCGGATTATATAGTGTGTCCAGTAGAAAAGCAGTAACGATCGATTAAAAACTGGGTCGGATTTTTGAACAGAATATAGCTGAAAAGGTTTGGTTATGGCATTCACTAATCTTTCACTGGCTACTTATTTCAAGACACACTATGTACTATATACCATCAGGATTTCAATTTTTCTCGTGGGCCGATCAAAATGGCTGCAATCATACGGAAGATATTATAAACGTTTTACTTTGATATCAATAATATAGTGTCATTTTTCTGACTGAAAGCCATTCATTTGAAACAAAAATGTATTTAAAATATGTTGAAGCGCAAATTATATTAGCCTGGCATTTCGCTTTAAGAGAAAAATCTCAAAACTATATAGGTTTTGAATTCTTCCTTATATAGATGATGTGACATTTGTTTATGTTTATGGCGCCCCCTGTTGGTGTAAGAGAGAAACTGGCAGGCAAAAGCACCTATACTTTGCATGGGGAAATTCTGTTTTTTGCTGTAACTTTTGTTTCGAATTAAATAATACTAACTTTCTTATCAAGCATAATAAGCTAATGCTACCAGCTGCATTTTGTGACCAATTTAGATCAGGAAAGATTCTGCAAGTAATTTATAACCAGATTTTATGTGGTCTGTCACAGAAACTACTGTAATATTTTGCCTGCCAGAAAACAACAGAGGGCGTCTTGAATGTCAACAAGTGACGTCATAGGTCACATCATCTATAGTTTGAAAAAGTGTATTTTTCTGAAAAAATGTCTAAAAAAGTGACTTTTTAAGAGATTTTTAAGTAATACTCCCACAATGTAGCTCTTGTCAGACTGTGTGTGTGTGTATGTATGTGTATGTGTGTGTTTCGAGGCGCACGTGTGTGTGTGTGTGTGTGTGTAATTTCCACTGTATAGTGTAGGACCAGAGCGTGATGTGAGTGTTTATGAAGACATGGTTAGAACATTTTTTTTTGCCATGCATGAAATCAATTCTTCTTCGGCTATGTATGGGAGTAGGCAAGTTAACATGATTTATTTTGGTTAAGATGTAGAGCTTGGTATCTTGATATAGCGTAGACATTGATGAACTGCCAATTTTAAATCTAGCAGCGCCTAGGGTTCGAGTTAGGTAAGGGATAAGATTAGCATTAGAATTAAGATTTTTAGTATACTGCAAATTTAAGGGATAAGATTAGCATTAGAATTAAGATTTTTAGTATACTGCAAATTTATACAATTTTGATCACCAACTTTACATGCATAATGTGAAAGTTACATGCACAGGCTAATGTAAACGTGGATTGGTATTGCTGCTAACGTTTATTCATACTAGACTCTGGCACATTTACGATTGAGAGTTAGCTCAAATTTTATCATTTCATTATTCTATGACTTTCTGTGAAATAAGCTAAAATTGCATATTTTATGGATTCACAAAGTTGAAATTTACATGCACATGTGCATGCAGGATACAAAAGTTACATGCACAGAGAGAATATTACATGCACCTGTGCATGTGTGCACCTGGGTAATTCGAAGCCTGATAAGCAACGGCGTCAACCCTATGATTCCACTAGTTTTACTCACTCATTTAATAGGTAGTTTCACTCCTAAGGTTGGGGCTCTATCGATCTTTCAATTGGTTCTCTTGCATAATGGCGACTCATTTTTGTTTAACTTATCAGAACCTCAAATATCCTAACGAATGATTAATTCACCATTTATATTTACCTATTATCGGGACCGTGAGATTCATGCACATGGAAAATGCATTAAGTAATTGCCTTATTCAATGCAAATTACAATGTGGTCTGTCTGGGTTTACATCATTAGTTCCGATATGTGGTAACATTACTTAATGCAAACTCTAAATAATCCACAGAGCGAAATTTGTGCCGCTTTAACTCCAGAATGCTATCAGGGAAAGACGCGATCGTACCGATTTTTTTTGAGATTATGAATTTGCCATCAACTTCCACAGGCAGATATTCCAAGGAGGAATTGTGGAGATATATCCCTTCCCAAATTTTGGGAAATAAACCGTCTCTTGCCACTTTTGGTCAATTATGTCAGCATTTCCTCTTTTGTTAATGCACAAAGAATAATCAAATTTTGTGAGCATTTTCTTCTGCTACTTTGACCGGTGTAAAGAAACTGAGTGTCCCCCATGAGAGTGTCCTAGCTAGCTACCATGACAACATGTACGGAATAAATCGTGACCTTGTAGACGAGACCATTTGGGTACAGTCCTGAAAGAAATGATGAGTACAACACTCAATGGAGAACGCAATGGCTAGATGGGTGGTAGGACACTCAGCAACACGGACACTGTACTTTATAACACCGGCGATTGCCATCTGCAAAAATTTGTGGGGTAGATTGTTTTTGCTCATACCAGTCACTTGTTCTTGTCCCGTTTGTCAATTGTCACAGAAAATCACAGAAAAAAGTGACTGCAGGGTTATGGCATTCATGAAAACAAGTGATGACAAAATTTAAAGTGGTGGCAATTTGCATACGACGCCATTTTCCAAAATGACCGCCATCTCAACGATGAAATACCTAGGGAGAACACAAATACAAGATGATAGAATCATGAAATGCACTCATAACAGACCCTATCCGTAATTGACATCTGCCGTTGATGCCATAAAACCATTGTGAACGCAAACTGTCTCTGTGAAGGTTGCGGTCTTTCCCCTCTCTGCATATACAGATTGGCCAATTTCCAAGCACCAGAACAGTGCCACACCAGTTTTACCACAACGGTGGCAAAAAGGGGCCAATGCAACTTTCACTACGTTTTTCACTACTTTTACAGAGAAACAATATTTATCGATACTTCAAAGTAGAATATGTAAAAGTACCATTGCTATCATGATATACCAATATCCATTATTGCCAATGGAATAAAATCAAATGGAATGATTTCTTCGGTTGGGTGATTTTCAGGCGAGTCAACCCAGTTCGCGACTGACAGTCAATATGTAAACAGTATATGCACGCCAAGATGCACTTGAATTGAACGAGCTGTGAAATAACAAACATGCATTGCTGGTCCTGCACTCCCTTTCAGGCAAATGCCTTTGAACACTCAGTACAGTGGATATTAATAAATACAATAGTTGACAAGAACATTTCATCATGTTTTGAATATGCTGAAATTACTGGCATACATTTACCTCAACGATAATTGTTTTTACGACGACAAACTAAGCACGGCGGTGGTCCTATCTTCCCACCAATGCTTTAGACGAAAATTCAAGAAATAGTAGGAGAGCAAGGAATTGATTCGGCAATCATAAAAAGCATAGCAACTGCGAATGACATGACGTTTGGGAATGCGTTTTGGAGATACCATTACAAGATTTGAGAAGTTGGTGAAATAAAGTTTTCGTTGTTTTGAGTGTATCAATTTGGGTTGACTACATAACTCTACGATAGTGTACTGCAAGGAAAACGACTCATACAGTATGAATTTGTAAAGTTAGAGGAGTTAATCGATACTGCACTGCTTTCGAGTTACAAAAATCTGTATCGAGTATTGAAAACCAGCTGATTTCTATAATTTCAATGGACAAAGATGTCGTAAAGGATTTTAATACGACACATGCGCATTATAGCGTATTGCTAAAGTGGCTAATGTCTTGAACACGAGTGTCAATGTTATTTGCAAATATAACAAGCTGGTAAAACTGGACCGCATGCTGAATCGTGAATCCTATTATTGTTAATTACCGAAATGTCGTCATTGCTGCACGAAACAAATCTGGAATAGATTCAAGAGGTTGAAAGGAACATTACTAGAAATTGTAAAAATGGTTCAGAACAAAGAATCCTTTGGAGGATTAAAAAAGGTGAAGCCCAAATCTACCATAGGAAATGTGGTAGAAAATCTGGGAGCACATGGAATACCGAATATCAAAAGAGCGAAGAACACATATCGGAGATTTTTCTGGCTGATAATATTTGCAGGTGGTCTTGCTGCTTTTTCATTGCACTGCTACAAAATTATCAGTCAATATTTAGCTTACGATGTTACTGTGAATTTGGACATTCAGTACAGACCAAAGATAGTATTTCCAGCTGTTACATTTTGCAATTTGAACCCCGTGAAGGTATCGGCATTGGCGAATTTCACCGATTTAGACGATATACTCGGTAGCGGTGAAACAGGTATGGGGATACCGCCTAATGCACCGGGAACACGGGCACCGATGCCAACTCAACGAAGTCCCATGCCCACTGTTACTATCAACAGTACAGCTAAACCAACGAAGGTATATTTCACGCTCTGAGTTTGGTTTCTTTTTCTGTGTGGTTTCAGTTGGGTCAGCATTTACGGGTCGTATATGACCTACCCGACCCAATATCAAATTTGGAAAATAAAAGAACAGTATCAACATTCCGAGATTTCAATACATGTTTCAAAATTCAATTATGAAATCATTCATTAGCAGTTGTAGTAGATTGTGCTTAGGCTTTATCAAAAACAAACGTACGTAAAAACAAACAAACAAACAAAAGCACTCAGAGTGTCTTTCTGGACGGGATTCTATAGTAATCAACGCCAAAATGATAACAATTACCTTATATGAACAAATAGTCATGATGATAAAATAAACGCGTGCAATGACTACTGCTTATCACAGAGACCAAAATTTACAAAAAAAACAAAAACAAACAAACAAACAAAAAACAAATCAAAGTCAAGGAGACACAAACGCAAGGGTAATGACGGATGTTTCATATATTAAGTCCGTACATGAAAACATAACTGAAACATCATAGAGACATTTTTTTATTACAAATGACGTTTCCCTCACGTTTATCATGTTTATTGTGTCTCTATGGCTCTGTGTCCATGGCTGTGAGTTTGCATAACTTTGTGTTTCTATAACTTTTATTCTCTATTATTATACGCTGCATTTTTTTTATACAAATGGCGTTTCCATACATGTCTTAAGACCAGTTGATTTCATGTTTCGTATGCCAAATTCCAAATAAATCTTGAAAAGAGCGAAATTTTGAATTATGACTATTTTCAGGTTTACCCTGTTTTCCAAATCAAGATGGTCACAACTGCATAAAAATATTGATTTTGATCTGTGTCATACCAGAGATATTAACTACCTGGCAGACTTATCGTGAACAAGAACACTATTGTCAGGCGATAGATCGTTTTATAACTCAAGCGAATCACATTTTCCCCCTACTTGAATATTACAAATCTCACATCCAGTGTTCACTCTGTTGGGGTATCTTATTGAGTCTAGAATTCAAAAGCGTAGCAGATCCACGGTGATATGTCTTCACCGCGAAGATTCAATATCGACGCTCGCCACCTTTGAAGTTCCACAAAACATATCCGTGAAAATCTTCTATAAAGTCTCCTTTTTGATCTTTCTTGAGGAGAACCCTAAAATGAGAGCACCCCTATATAGTTTAAGAGAAAAAAGGAGATTTCCCGTTTTTGTGTCGTCTGCAAGAATTGCAGAAGGCACATAGGGATTACTCTGGTCGTATGTCTGTGTGGCTGTGTATCTGTGTGTGTGTTTGTGGTCAAAATGGTAACCCTTAATATATTGGGTGCCGTATGCCGTAAAGGCTACGATGATGTAACTTGGTGGAAAGGAGGGGCGGGGTGGGGTGACACGCGGGGTGACATGTTGGTGACCTCATGTGACCTTGGTGACCTCATGTGACCTTTGGCCGGTCAAAATGTTAACCCATAATATATTGCATGCCGTGTGAGTTCCGTAAGGGCTCTGATTATGTAACTTGGTGGAAAGGAGGGGGGACGGGTGAGGTGACATGTTGGTGACCTCATGTGACCTTCGTGACCTCATGTGACCTTCGTGACCTCATGTGACCTTTGGCCCCATTCACAAACCGCGACAGCAGATTTTTACTCTGAGAGACATAGCTGTATGTGTGATTAGATCGTGGCCTTATACGAGGAAACCCCTAGATAGTTAAAGGCACATTAGTGATTTGCTAATTCAGAAAATTGAAAAAAAAAAATCACCAAAATCAGATTTTTTGCATGTCTGTAACAAGTATAGCTATCCGAATATACCCTACAAGTGCTAAGTCTGAAAGCAACCTAATAATGGCAGAATAGGATATTTTAGTCGTTACTGTTCGTACGCACACTTACTACAACACATAAATGGATGGATCTTTGACGGGTCTATGAAAAATGCTGTTTTCTTCCTTTTCTGTAAATTTTTCACGTGCACGTGACTTGTCCTTCACTTTTATGCTATTCCTATAAATAGACCCATTGCATCTTCAAGAAACTTTTCAATGATGTGCTGAAAAAATATCAGTGCAACATGCAGGTGATTCTCAATTAATTGAAATAAGTGTACTTTTGTAATGTGATTTTATTAGACTATTTTGATGCCATGGTGTAACTCTGCAGTATAGACACCTGAGAAACAAACACCCCCCCCCCCAAAAAAAAGAAAGAGCTTGCCAGCTGTTTTGAACTGCAGATATTGCAAATCAGAGTGACACAAGTTGCCAAGTTATCCCGGGGGGAGGGACTTGTATTCCAAGGTGGATATCATGCTCGTCTACAAAAACGCGTTAATTAGGCTTGTTTTTCGAGATCAGGCGATATATGCGCGTATGTTTTAGGGTATCAAAATTCTAAAAATACGAAATTAGGGTATGCTTTTGACGTCGAAAATTACGTATTTAGGGTGTGATATTTTGAATACAAAGATTACCAAAAAAAATGCTGGAAAAATGGTAGATTCGCCGAGTGATTTTAAAAGGGACATAATGGCATGAAAAAAATGACATAATGAAAGGGACCCTTAATGAAATCATTTCCACGAGTTTGAAAACAAACGTACTCATTTAGGGTAGCAAAATGATATCAAAGTAGGGTGTATTTTTAAAGAGTCAATCAAGATACTTGTATAGGGTAGCAAAATCAACCAAAATACTTGTTAGGGGTAGCAAAATCAACCAAAATACGTGCTTAGGGTATTTTTCTTGCCAGGTGAAAATACGCGCTTAGGCGACGAAAATAAAAAACCCTGTTTTACGGGCCCGACCGACCCTGATTTTTCAGTTTTGCAGAATTGTTTTTTTTTTAGTTTTTCCAAAAATCATGTAAAATCAGCCTGTTTTTAGCCCAAATTGATCAATTTTGGCAAATATTTTTAAGAAAATTTGTTTGTAAAAATTTTTCATTTTTTCTCTTGATTTTTCAGATTTTGGGGCTATTTTAGGCCAATTTTGAGCTCCAGAAAAGAAAAAAAATTAAAAAAAGAAAAAATTCGCCCGACCGACCGACCCTACTCGAAAGGTCCACTCGCCCGTAAAACAGGGTTTTCTTTTTTCGTCGCCTTATGGTGCATTTTGGAAACCATATACGAGCATGATATCCACCTTGGAATACAAGTCCCAGTGCAAGTCAGGGCAAGTCAGGGCAAGTTATTTTAATATCAGATTTGCTAACACGTTCTTTCTAAAAAGGTAGCTAATTCAGCTCTTAATTTTGAAGCATATAATGTTTATTTAGGAATCAAAGATTTGTGGTCCTAAGTGGGCATTTGCGACAGATATACATGCGGAATGAATTTTGTATCCTGACTATCATTTGACTCTGCCGCAGGATTTAATGTTATCAAGGAGCCTACAAATCCTTTCTTAGTGAAAGGAATATTTAGCGTCGATTTGAACTGTTGGACTCGACTGTTCCAAAGAAAAGACTTTCGCTGGAGAAAATCCCCACGGAATTGTTATCAGTGAACTACAAGCTACCATTAATATAGGCGAGCCTTTGTCGAATGCAGTAGCTTGCAATTTACAATAGGAGAGGTCACTCTGGATAAAGGAGCTTATCCATTATTAACGTAGGATATATACCATGATACTGTGATTTTATTGATGTAATTTTATTGTTTTGGATAGTCCAATTATTGATTGAAACAATCGTTTCTGAACAACCAAAAATTAATACATAATTTGTTTCTCCATTAAAAATGAATCGAATTCTTCAAATTATTGGTATTTGTTTGTTTTCAGGGATATCAAGATGGCAAAATATAGATTTCGGTGTTGGCAATGGACTCCCGTTCACAGTCTCATTTAATTAAAACAGCAGATATAATTGGGGGAATGGACTATAGGCCCGCAACAGACAAAGAAAATGGGCACACTATTGAGGATATTGCTTTCTCTTCCTGTACCTTTCAGGGCTTTCCTTGAGGACCAACGTAAGTACCAGAATAGAGCTCTTCCACTTTCGGATTTAGCGCGCCATATTTGCCGGGAATGGCAAAGTTCATTACAAACTTTTGGAGGACGTTTCGAAATCTAAAGAAGACATGCATGTTGGATATGTAATGAATAAAAGTATGGATCACACTTTATAGCAACAACAAGTACTTTGAGGTTCGGGGTATTTTAAATTGATCTGAATGACGAATACTACGGGAACTAACACCTTTTGGTTTCTTATAGGTTTATGCCATGAGTGAGGTGAAAGACTCTATAGAATTAAACACTATGAGGTGTACGGGGCGATTCACCGGTCGGAGGTCAAATCAGGTAAAGGCTTACTCAGAGATTTCCCGAGGAGGGCGCCTCCCCCTCACTTTCAAAAACAATCGTGTTTTTTTTTGCTATACATTGAAATGCTTGCACATTACTAAATACAGTGTGAAATAGCAAGCTCTAATGGAGTGCTCATGGAAAATCACAACTTATTTAAAATTCCGGAATCTGTAAGCAAATTACTTTGATCTTGCGTACTGGGTTTTCTAGGCAAAAAGCAGTAAAAACTTTGTTATGAAATCGGGCTAGTTAAGCATTATCCTTTTATCTGCGTAAGGTGTTTGTTTCTAGTCAAACCAGACGATGCTATAGCACGGTTTTTACTATAATAACTGTTTACTGCGTCGTAAAACGAAAAATGCGAGTCATGAACTTTGGAATTGAGCATTTTAGGTGAATATCTTTAGTTAGTTCTAGTTAACCATTTTAATAGTATACAAACATACATTTCAAAAAACAAAATCGGTAGTCAGCCTTTAACTTGTCAGACCTGCTCATGATACCAAAGCACGACAATACAAGGAGTCAACTGGAGGAGAATTAATGTTCTAGGTGAAACCCAGGTGCATGTATGTGCTGCTTGGATGATCTGGAGGGCAAACAAAGTCCATTCATAGATTTGCCTTCCGTGAAAGCCAGGGGCGTCAATCGATACTCAATCGTGGGGGGGGGGGGGGGGGGGGGGGCATTGTAAATTTGTCTGACTCCCCCCCCCCCCCCCCCCCCCCCCCCCGCACTTCAGATTTCGATCCGTCGGTTAATACAAATGGAAATATACCCGGCGGAGCCCAGCAAGCCCGATAATATTTTTAATTGTTTGTGAGTTTACTTAACGTTTACTTTTCATTAGAAACTATGTACGAAGTCAAGCGAGAGGGACAGATCCAGCCCCTCTCAAGCGAGAACCAACTCAAGGAAACAACTGAAAATGATCATTGGCGGCCGCGTAAATTGGCGGCTGCAAAGCGCGGACCCTGCAGTGATCGCTTTCCAAAAACCACATTTTTCATGCAAATTGCAAATTGATAGACACCTTATAATACTTACAGGTATGATTAAAGGTATTAAAAAAACAAAATATCATGTTGAGGGTTTAGGTTTCGGTTGTAAATAAATACATAAAGTGTTCATGGAGAGGGTTCATGTGTATTAAGCTGCGCATAGTGGGTACGACAGGGGGTCCCCCGCCCGCGCGAAGCGCGGACCCCTAGCAATGTTCACTTCAAAAACATATTTGTATGCAAAATTTGATAGAAACATTTTGAACTACGTGGTTCACTTTATCAGTCTTCTAGATATTGCGTGAACATACTTTACTCTTCGTCTTCTCGACGAAGAGTGCGGTCCAAGGTAAACTCATAGGTAGACAGGGTATCACAGTGCTCCAGGGCGTTCCAGACCAGGTACTTTAAGCCTGACGTTTGACTTCACGGTTGCGTAGATGGAAAGCACACACCTGGGTTTAAGAGATTTTCACGTAGGTGGTTTTCCTCAAATAAGGAGTGAGTTCATCCAAAGGAGAGTCTCTCTTCAACAAACTGTGAAGTCGGCATCTAGTGCGCTAATTCCAAGAGCGTCTGCATAAAACAAAAAAACGACAGGTTCCTGCATCCTAGGTTGGTCGTTGATAGATGTGTGAACCGGTGAGGTGCCTGCAAGTACACTCCCTTGTGGTAGACCATCCTGGAACCTACGCCATCGGCTCTTCTTCGTCCTAGAGGAAACAAAGAACATCCTGTTTGCCAGCAATCCTCGGATTAGCTCAGTGAGAGGATGTACTTGTCAATTTCCAGAATCTTATGAGGAGGAATCTGTGATTAAGAGACACTGGAAAATGTGAAAAATACTGCGCCTCAAGAGTTTCAAAATCGATATTTTGGCATGGTTGTAAAGCTTTTATATACAAAAAGCCTACCCGAACGAAATATAAGATCTCCCTGTATTCCCCCAAATTCAGCTTCCTTAGGGTAAACGGAACGATTTTGTAATGTCACGTCGCGGCGACGCGAAATTCAGCAGACGACCGCCGAAAATGGCGTTTAAACACAAGAACACGCACGATGTAGGCAGTTGTTTCAAACGCTATGCACACTGTTGGACCGGTCGTAACGTTTGTGGTTTTAATCTCAGTGAGTACGAGGTCAAAATATTCATGTAATATACACATTTGTTGATTCAAGTTATGGAAAACTTAAAAGTTGCTACAAGTACCTGGATATCGTTATCCTCCTATCTATGTCCCTATCTGTTTTGGGGCAGTGTTATTTTTATGTGTAAAATATATCTCTGTTCTCCAATGGCCTTCCTAGATATCATTTGAGAGCAAATTGAAGAAAAATTTTATATTTTGTAAAATGTGCCGAAGTGCGCTTTTAACAGGGCTCGATCCGCTGCTGATAGGTCGACGACACAGCTCCGGTTACCTTACCATTCTGAAACCATCCTTCAATGTGTGAGTTGGGTGAGTACTTGGCTTATTGTTGATTGGATGGCCGGAAACCTGCTTGTTCTGGTATGAGGTTTGTTCGTTATGACAGGTGCAATACGATTGAGCAGGAGACGTTCAAAGGGCTTTATGTATGGTTGAAGAGTGATATTGGTCTGTAGGTCTGGATTGGGTGGATTTTTTTTTTTTTCTTTTTTTTTCCCCCCAGGCTTTAGGAGTGCCCATACATTGCTTTCCTCCCGATCTGTGGGAAATAAGGCAGCAATTGTTAGAGCTCAAGAGCACATTCGTGCTACTGGACCGAGATTTTTTAGCTGCTCAGTTGAGATGGTTTTCGAGACCTACTGATGCTTTTTCTTTTTTTTTTCTCCTGGTTGAAGTTTAGCAATATACCGGATTCCAATTCGTCCATGTTGAGGGGCGAGTGGAAACCATGGTCGCCGCTATACCTTTTATGGTCTAGTTTGATCTTCTTGGCTTTTTGCTGCACTTGCCATTTTAAAGCAAGTTGGGTGAGCAACTTGGTTAGGTGTGGTTTGGGTTTTTTGGCTGCTGTTGATGTTCTGTTGGATCCCTTGAAGCGTTTCCTGATGGTAGACCATGCTTTCTGCTGTTTTTGGGTGCAGCGTGGATCCAATTTAAAGTATTGCCAGGTTTGAATCTTTTTCCTGGAGATCCTCCTCCAACTTCCCTCACCTTAGCAGTTGTTTTCAGCCGAAAAGGATCAAGCTTCAAACAGGGTGATATACCTCTGATAGTCTCCTAGCACATTTCTGAAAGGCCTGGTATAATTCAGTCTACATAGCCCTCTGGGTATGATCTCCGGGCAGTCTTGTTTCACTAGTTGGGCAAATTTGTCATAGTTTATGGGGTTGGAGCAACCTCCCCCTCACGTTCTGATCCAGATCAAAAGTGAATCCTTGCCAGTCTGGTCCCGGTGATACGCTCCCATTAAAGTCTGACTCATATTTTATTTATTGTCCTGTCTTATTTCTTATTTAGGCTGGGTAGATCTCATTCAGTGTTCAGACACTGTTTCCAATGAAATGCCTGGGATCCAGGGACTACTTGGGACACCATGGGTTTTTTCACCCTACGCTTATCGAAACTCTGTCTGCGATTTCCAATCTAACATGTTATATGGTACCGACGCTTAACATCCCCTCCGAGGACGAGGTATTCTTCATTTTTCGTTTTTTTTTGCCCCAACACCATTGAACCAGGGGAGAGCGCAATTTCAGTTAATCAATAACTTGCTTACAGTGTTTAAAATTAAATAACTATAATAATCATGCCTGAATTTATAACTATCATTGAATTCACTGAATCTGATTTTCAGGAGGGCCAATTTTTACTCTTGTGAAGCAAATGGTCAGAGTTCTATAATACATGGAAAAAACATTAATGGCGAATCCAATTTTTCTCCCTCTGTTTGTCTTATCTTAATCTATTTCACAGTATTTTTCAACACCTAATTCCTTACTTTTTGAGTAGGCCCCTAAATATGGTAATATTAAATTATACATTTGGAACTGGTAACAATTTTGTTAAAATTTCAAATATCATCTTGGTGTTTCTTGGATGTTTCTGGGGGGAAGGTTTATAACAGGGGGCCACATATAAAGGAGCAAAATGTGTTTTTAAGTATACCCATCATGTTAGTACCTTTCAGGAATTACAGAGGTAATAAGTTTTTGGTGCCCTACCTTAGGGTTATCGTAAAAGAATTACAAGGCAAAACGGTTCCTATGTCACACGGGGGGGGGGGATTTTTCCAGAATTTCACCTCATTTGTTTTTTAAAATGGGTGCCAACATTGTTTTCGTCCCCTTATACTGTACAGAGCCGAAATTAATACAGGTCGCCTTTTGTCAATGACGTTTTTACTGATATTGAAGAGGGCAAATTAAAAACTTGGCCGTGGTCTACAGGGTCTACTGAGACTAGGCTATCTGTAAAAAGTCTTTACTTTTGAAACGTGAAACCACAAAATCTAATACCTTGTCATTTTATATACCCAATGAACATTTAACACCAGTTATAACAAAATCGACCATTCTATAAATAATGGACCTTGGAAACTTTCTGGGGCCCTATTGTACCTAAAACAATAGTCCCGTAATATGGCAAACTTACGTTTTTTAGAAACCCCTTATGAAGCAACCGACAGAATTGGTATCAACACTTTTATTAGTTACCCAACCCCTGTACAAATTTCCCCCTTATAAAACATCCAGAACACATTTTAAAAATGACCCCCATGATTTTTAGATCTCCATAGAAATTCCTGTATTGGAAAACATTTCCCCCCAAAATTGTTTGAAAAAAAACTAAACCAAAACATCATTTACATTTCCCCCATGTACTATTAGAAGTCAATTTGTCCAAAGCTTAGTTTCAGTTCCTGATTGAGTATATACATGACAGCAATCACTCTCGGCACTCTCCCATGTAGTGGAAATGAAACAATTCAAGCATTCAGGTAAACAGAAACAAAGACGGTAACAGGTAAAAGCCGGAATGTTTTTCACAAAATATTTTAAGAAAATTACCCCAACCTATATTGATTAAAAAACGATTTCAAGCTTTTGAACCATTAAAATTTCCAGTTCGGAGAAATCGAACCCATAACGCAAAGTTTGGCGTAAGCCTTTATGTTTGTTTTGTAGAAGTATAATTTTTTCTTTATATAGTAACGACCCCGCTCTAAATTCGATGGAGTTGGTGAGTCGTAGGTGCACGTGCTGGCCTTTGGCAAGGCGACTTATGTGCTGTAACAAAAGTGGTCGATGCAATCTCCCAATTGTCCGTCATTTTCTCAAACCAACATAGGCTCCTGCACTGAAAATCACGTCCTTAAAATCCCTCTAGATTAAGTTTTGGAAATTCATGGGTTTTTACAACATATAAAGTATTAGTGTCATTGTCCGCCATGATTTTTTTTTTGACGACGGAAGGGGGGCGACGGCGCGGCCCCTGATCCTCCATTGGAAGCGGTCGCTAAGGCCTTAGTAACACCTCATGGGGTGACATTTGATATTGTGCCTCCCACCCCACAACCGTGGGGGACATGTCTCTCCCTTCTCCCCCCCCCCCCCCCGGATTGACGCCCCATAGCGTGGGGGGAAAGACCCCAAGGGGACTGGGCAGGCCAAGAAAAAGAATTTTTGGCGACAGACGTCGCCCTTTGGTTTTTAAAAACAACGTAAAAAGCCGGAATCTTTGGGACGAAAAAATTCTGAATTTTTTTTATATGTTTGTCCAAGGAATATTTCTTTTAATCCAAAAACCGTTGGGAATGTTTTTTTTTTTGAAGAAATCAACTCCACTGGAAAAGGTTTACATTTGTGGAAAATTTTTTTTGTATTGAAAAACGGAATTAGGACGAAAAAGTCGTCTTTGGTTTCCATGGGAAAAACGAACGAGGACGAGGTCGTATGTGGGTCATGGGAACACCCGTGACCGACCCACATCAAAGCACCCAAATTGGTTTGTGGTTTGCACTCAGTATTGGTGCAATTTCTTTTGACATTTTTGGTGAGTTGCTATAATGAACGAGGCTTGGCCGCCATCGTCTGGAAAGGACCATATAATAAGAGAAACAAAACAAGAATAAAATGAAACAAATCTCCTAGCCGTTGACCAAATGTTTCCGAGTCATATTTGTTTGGGTCTACATGCGTTTCAGACATCCTACGTCACCTCTTTTGTTGCCTGCGAATCCATTACTGCAAATTGTACAATTGCCCAATGTGTAACAGTCAGGCCGACACAGTCAGTCTGGCCCGAAATCACGCTCCACGACCATAACCAGTTTAATTATCTATTCACCATTTTCTACTACAATCGCCAACTCTGATCTCATGTTTTCATTGCAATCTCTAGCTATATATATAAAAAAAATAATAATAAAGTAAAATGTTGTGCCTGGAATGAGAATCGAACCTACGATCTTTGGATTACAGGACAAGCATCTACAAACGAACAAACAAGCTGGCAAAAAGTTGTTCTTTTTTAATGCTTTACATTATCGGAACAAAGCGCATACATAATCATGAATAACGCCGCTCTGAGACCAGTTGAAAAGCTCTTGGAATATGATTTCGGCCAAAAATCTCAAATAATCGATCGGCTCATCTCAGTCAGGCTGGAGCAAGTATAAAACTATCGTATTTTTTCTGTAACCCTCGGGTGTAGCGATTCCGTTATCAAACGATGAAAGACTCATATGGGCACGAAATCGTTTGCCGGGCCAGCGATACAGTCATAGCATGGTATCCCTGGTCATGAGACTGGGGCCCAAGGTCCCCTGGTTTGAGACCGACCCGAATTTGCTACTTTTCTCCACCTCCTCTTCCGTCATTCCCGGGAGATACCACATTGACTCGTTTCTGCATATATAATAAAGAGTTAGTGGCCTCTTTTTTCCTCAATTCCCAATTATAGATTGAAACCACTCATGAACAACTTCAGACATGTGCTCTTGATGATGAATTTTGTTTCCAAATACGCTGTTAAAATGTTCATAAAAACCTTGTTTTAACTGGCAGCTAGGACTTGCAGCAGTTAAACGACGTTTTTTACAGTTATGTGCACGTTTTGTTCCCAGCTACCAGTTAAAACGAAGTTTTTTATGATAATTTTTAACAGTGTATAAGTGAATATGAGTTCTTGATGATGAATCTTGGCCTATTATTTCCAAATATAAGTAAATGCGAGGTGATTTTTTGAATCAATAGTCCTCAATAAAAGGGAGAACCAGTTAGAAGTTAGAAGGAGGGTAGGCTATGATTGCAATTGACGGCTGCATAAGGTTGTAAGTGTTTTCATTGAGGAGAGGTGTTAATTAAAGCAATAACAGCACATTTTTTGAAGAGCACCCTCGATTTTCAAAATTTGATATTTTTGTACAGTTATGTTGGTAATTGTCTAGGAAACTACACCTGCGAACGAGAATGCTCAAAAATGTGTATTTATCATAAAATAAGCGATTTTGTAAATAGAATTGGGATCCCAGATTGTACTTAACGGTAGAGCTGGAAAGTCTAAGTTTATGTCCGTCCATGATGAAATAGTGCCACCTCAAGAAAATGACCACTAACTTGACTTGCCTGAACCAATAAAACAACTAATGGATGACCGTAGATACGCACGTGGCGCTATTTCCTGGCTATTTCATATTGGAAGGCCGTTTCCAGCAGCCGTTGAATTATTATCGGAGATCTCCGATATTAATTATTATAATTACAACATTCCTTCGTTTTGCGACACATAGACATTTTCGAACCTAACCATTCACTGGTATAGTTTACTAGCCAGTTACCAATGCAACCGTGTAAAAATCTCAAAATGTTTGAGAAATTGGGGGCGCTCTTAAAAAATGTGCTATTATTGCTTTAATTCCTGACCTCTTACTGTAGGAGTATATAATTTATCGATCTAGTTTCGATGAAATAAAGGTACACAGGAGCTAGGGGATCAGTAAGCTAGCCTCTGCGATTTTCCAGAAGTCGACCTTTGGAGCGCGAAGCGCGAGAATGAAGAGGTGGGGTGCAGCGGCCCGCCTTAGGGTCCCTGCTGTTACTTGAAATCAGTAGGGCAATGTTCCCTAGAAATCATCAAAACGTTTCATGAAGACTCTTGTGCAATTGTTTAGGAAATAAGGAAAGATATATCTTTAACATACAAGCTACTGAACGAGATTTTACACTTCAAAAGGATAGTATAATTCTGAATTATTTGTATATTTCGTGTAATTAAGTGTAACGCTTGCCTTCATTGATCGTTCATTGGCTTTACTCTTGCAGGAATTTCACGTGGTTTTATAACTATCAATACGGCAATTGCTACACATTCAATCCGGTGAAAGTAGGCAACCCGTAGAGGTTTCAGCTGCAGGCCCTTTAAATGGTAAGCACTAATATTTTTGTATTGATTCACATGAGATACAGTTCTTTGGTCATTTTGATGCGCCTGAACAATTTCATGAAGAGACTGTACGATCATGCGTGCTCTTCTCTTAACTCCCTCCTCCCCCTCCTCTCTCTGGGTGTTCCCAGAGGCGTGTGTGTGTTTGTATGCATGTGGGGGTGTAGTGACGTGAGTGTGTGTGTGTGTGGGGGGGGGGACTTGGGGGGAGGTTGTGATATTGGTTGCACTTGTTGCAGGTTGTTTGACAATGGTTGCACTTAAGTGACCAAGGGCTTACAACCTAGAAAACCTTGGTCGACAGATGAATTCTGCCGCGATTTCAGCAAAGGGCATTTGACAAGGTTTCCCACCAGCACTTGTCGGCCAAGCTTGAGTACTATGGAATTCGGGGATCTACTCTCAGATGGATTAACTCATTCCTTGCAGACAGAAAACAGGCAGTTGTAGTCAACGGGCAGCTTTCCTCATGGTTAGACGTCACATCAGGGGTACCACAAGGGTCGGTCTTGGGACCAGCTTTGTTCTTGCTGTACATTAATGATATCCATGTTAACATCCAATCAACCATTCGTCTTTTCGCTGACAACAGTATTGTCTACAGGCAGATTAACACCCCAGACGATCATTCTACAGCAAGATCTACAAACTCTCGCCGAGTGTTCTGAGAAGTGGCTTATGCAATTTAACATAGCCAAATGTGCGGTTCTTAACATCACCCGCAAGAGAAATGTCAGCAACTACCAATACACCATCTTTGGTCAGCCTTTAAATGTCGTCGCTCAACATGACTATCTGGGAGTAACCATTGCTAAAGATCTGCGATGGAATGGCCACTGCGAGCAAATCAGGAAGAAAGTCCAACCGTACCCTTTGTCTACTGATACACTTTAATCACCATGTGGCAAGAAGCAAAGCGAGAGCCTACGAATCTCTGATACACCCTCAACGGAGTCTGCATCTTAGGCATGGAATCCCTATACAACAACAGTGGTAAACCGTCTCGATCAGTCCAGCGGCAGCAGCACGGTTTCGTCGTTGCTGATTACTGGAGAGAAACCCATGTTACAGCACTCATTTCTAGCCTGGGATGGGACTCGCTTCATGTCCGTAGACTTCTTGCTCAAGCATCAATGCTGTATAAAATACACAATAGACTGGTTGATGTCCCTCTTCCATCATGGGTGTCACCTCCATTTATATCTCCAGATATGATCATCAGCTTAAATACAATAATATCCAAACCACAATAGACCCGTACAAGTTCTCCTTCTATCCACGGAGGGAACGTCTCTGGACAGTTTAAGCCATCCAATGCGGTTGCAAGCCCATCTGTTTTGATCTTCAAGTAAGTGGCCCTGGCCATCCATCACGCAGGGGGCATGCTTCCCCTACCTGGCTCCAGACTCATCTAATCATTACTTCATTTCCTGTCAATAGTGCACCCTGTGTTGTTGTGCTTTTGGTCCCTCCGTTATCTTTTTACTTGCACGAACGAGCTTTTGGACGTCCAATCTCTGGCACACATCCAGTATAGCTTTACAGCGTGGATATGATTACCACACCAAGTGTTTTCACTCCCGTTAGTAGCTAGCTTTTTAGTGCCCAAGGAAACCACTTTCCCCGAAGATTTTCGAAGACATTTGGTGCCATATGTGAAGGGTCATAAGACAATCCTAAATCGACAACAAAACTGAAATTTATTATTGGGCTTCCAAATTTAGAGCAATATTTGTTTTCAAAATACGTGAAAATGGCAAAAGACGCAAAATTCCAACGAGCCTCGCCCGCGTTAAATCAAATTGAAAACTTATGTTATGTTGACAGCGGGACTCGAGAAGATCAAAATTATATTTAACACAAAACACGATATCATCTAGAGGTTTTAGGTCCGTTATAAATCGCATATGTAAATATCCGTTCTGATGCTGTCCGCTAGGGAAGCGATGGACACCTTTCGGACGCTAACACCTCTAGATGAAAAATATCTGTCGCTCCTCTGCCAGCCATGGCTTGTTAGCTCAATTGGTAAGAAGGCCGTCACTAGTACTACGGAGGTTGCCTGTTCGAGTCCGGCCAAGCGCATAGGTTTTTTTAACACTTGTGTGCTCTGCTACTCCAGGAAAAAGATTAATTTATGACATCATTGTGACGTAATTCTATGGCATTTTTGGTACTCATTTTTAATATCAATGGAAAGAGGATGACCATAACTATCTATTTGTACCAAAATCAAGTGTCCTGCAATATTCCTGTGTTGTTCTAGACATGTTGGTAGGCCTTGTCAGTTACCTATTACGTAATCGGTGACCGATCTCCTGCACTGAACGTGTGTGGTGGAGTGGTGCGTAGAGAACAAACACATTCTACAGAAATCCTCATTTTAATTCAAATAATGCTAATCCCAATGTCATTCCCACTCAATATGTTGTTGCAGTCATATCTTCCCTCTAACATTCTAAACGGAATCGAACATAAAGATGTAGGTTGGTAGATATCGCGTGAGATACCTTGCTAAGTCATCTCACAAAAGAGCAACGTTTTTTGATCACAGAATTTCGGTAATTTTTTACAAAGCAATTTGAGCGCTAACAGCGTTCCAAAAAGAAGACTAATATGAGTAATGCGTATAAAGTGCCACCAAGAAACCAGCTTGCATGCCCAAACTTGATGCTTGAAATGGCAATCCTATTGCGGCATGTGGCGCTCAACGTGGCGGCGCTGTTGTGATGTAAAGATCCGCACATATATAGTTTGTATCTCATTGAAATATGATGAAGTATAATACATGCCTATATGACATTAATCATCCGATTGTGCCGTTATTGTGGGGAGGAAGGCCGCTTTCGTAGCGAGGTAAGGCCTTCGATGTATGATGACATTTGGTAAAACCAAATGCATTTCCCTTATAAATCTGCTGAAATTGTACACTTGTTTGATTAGACCTTCTGTTAGCAGGTCCCTCAATTGCTCTTTGAAGGATATACTTATTAATTACATAGGGGACTACGGGGCATGCCATTATTTACAACAGGAGAAATGGAGGATTTCATTCCAACTATTTTTTCGGCGAAGGTCGCATTCCCTCCTCGCTCCGTTAAAAAAAATGAAAAGTTGAAAGCTCATTGTTCCTCCTCGCTTCTTTGTTGAAAAATGTCATGTTGCCAGCACTCTCACTCTCTCGCTTACTATTTTCTTCGCATTCCCCTATATTCCTCCATTTCCCCCTGGCCAAAATAATGACCCTGTGCCCTTAGTTAATTTTCACGGGGGGGGGGGGGGGGCACTCCAACACGAAATTCATAAGGGGTGTAAAGCTATCGGATTTCAAACCAGATGCATTCGTAACAGGGAAATAGAGGGTCATTGGGTTGTTTTGAAAATAAAAAAAGTAAAAATATTGTTATTTTGGAACAAAAAAAATCTGAATTTCAAAAAGTTCAAAATTTTCAAAAGTAGGGGTCTTTTGGTGTCATATTTAAAATTCTCCAAAACTAGGGGTCTTTGGGTGAGAGTGGCAAACCTCTAAAAATATGGCATCTTTGGGGGACACATGATCTTAAAATGGGGTCTAAACATCCTTATATACATTTTGCGTATTTTGATAACAATATAATTAAGGTCATGAAATAAATTTTCAACTCATTATGTACAAAGTTGTGTTGTACAGGTTGGAAGAAGCACCCATGAAAATTACCGATTGATAGCTTGTAACTTTTCCTACAAACATGCAAAATTTAATAAAAAATCCGCAATATGCTCATTTTTGTCAACAATATGCCAAATTAGGCCTATTAAAACTTTCATACAACTCACTGCTCTTCACAGTTGTGTTTAAAGGTTTGAAGGGGAAACCATAAAAAATTTGATAGCTTGTAAAATTCTCACAAACTGCAAGAAAATAACAAAACTCTTAAAAATTTTGCACATTTTTGGTTAAAAATAATTATGTTGATTAGGTCAATTTAACAGCATTAATTAGGGCTAAAGATTGTTTGAATGCGATTTTAAAAATATGCAAATTTTGCTAATTTTTGGTCAAAATACGCTAATTAGGGTAAAGTAAGGCTATCGAATGACCTGTTGTGCAAAATCTGTATATTAGTTGTATTAAGAGAAATCCAGCAAGTTGCACCCATGATAGTGTGTAAGTTTTCTTAAAGTACATCTATATTAAGGAAATGGTTATTTTCCTTTTTCATTGAAAAAAACACAAATTTTAATTTTTCTTTTTTTAAACTTTAAAAAATTATTCAAAATTAGTGGTAAATGGAGAGATAAATATTTGTAATGTTATTGTAAGATGTAGGTACATATATCAGAAACATATCCTTAAAAGTGATCCCTTTTATCGTTCAGATTCGTTACATTTTTTTGTGTTGAAAGAGGACACTACCATGGTGCATGGCAAATACAGAAAGTAAAAGACTTGACCTTTGACACTGTTCTCAAATGACTGTTATGTACGAATACAAAATATTGAGTAAGTTGCAACGGAATGTCCGATTTCAAAAATTCGAAGTGTTCTGAGTTGCTGAAGAGTCTCTCTTTCCCATACAATACATTTTAAACCCACGGATGCAGACACTTATGTTCACCTGAACTGCCTAATGTTGGTACTTCTCTCCCAGTTGGTACTTCTTTGAAATGACTCTGTATGTTACCTATTCCACCGGCGGATGTTTGTTTTTGGATGAAAAGGAGAGGAAAATGTCAATTGACAATTACATTAAATAATTTAATTTGGCACCAAAAGGTTTTGTTTAGCAAACCGGGAAAAAACTGAAGGGGTGGGGGTGGTAACCAGCCCCCCTTCGGTAAACGAGGGTTAAGTAACATGCTCAAAGTTATACCACTTCACTTCCCAATCCCGATTCTCAGTCCCGGAGGCGCAATCCTCCGGGACCGTCAATTGATAGAATTATATCAAGCTATTAAAGATGAATGTGACAAGTTTTAATGTCCGTTTTCTCGAAGAATGTTACTAATATTATTGTGTTAATATGATGCAATTCTGGTAGTTTAGAGACACAATGGGAGTTTGAGTTTTGAATTTTGGACGAAATGACTGACTGTGGCTTTAACTTGATACTAAAACAATTTGAAAGTTTAAGATTTTTACCCTATATATCTTTAAAAAAATGACATGTGATTCATTCAGTTCATATTGTCGAGACAAACGTTAAATCATTGAATAAATAAAATTCAAGGTAAGGAATGCCAGGCGATGACTTATAGTAGTTTGATACATGTGGAACTGTATTTTTGTGAATATTTCATAATTATACAATCTTGCAACCAAGGTTTTCTAAATCAAAATTGTATGAGGATTCCAAAAATCATACTTCATAGGTGTCATTTTTTTAAATGTGTTCTTGCATGTATTCTAGGGGCAAGGTTTTATATAAGGGTCAAAATATAAAAAGGGGAAAAGATGTGAACCATCATGTTCAGTACCTTTAAAAGATTACAAAAATGTATAGTTTGCCCTATCTGAGGGTTCTAGTACAAGAGTTATAAGGCAAAACAGGTTCAAGGTCACACGGGGGAAGGGGGGGGGGAATTTCAGATTCATCAATTTGTTCTAAAAATGGTCCCAAATTGTTCGTCTTACTGTACAAAAGCCGAAAATATACAGGTCGCATTTTCAATGACGTTTTGATGATAATTAAGAGGGAAAATATGGCAGTGGCACAGGGTCTATGGGAAATCAATATAGTCATCTGTAAAAGTCTCACTTCGGAATGGGAAACACGTAATCTATATACATTTTCTTATTTAGCATGACCCAATGAATGATTTAAAACCAGTTTCAACAAAATCGGAGCAGAACTATAATAAATAATGACCTTGAACTATCTTGAGCCTATTGTACTAAAACAATAGGTCGTAAATATGGCAATATATACCTTTTTAGAAACCGTATGAGCAGCCGAACAGATTGGTATATATTTTAAAACACTTCAAACACTGTTATTGTTTACCCCTGTACAAATTTCCCCCCTTATAAAACACACAAGACACATTTTAAAAAAGACACCATGCATGATTTTCAGGTGCTCCATGAAATTCTGTATTGGAAAAATTTTGGTGTCAAAATTGTATATGAAAGAAACTAAACCAAAACATCAGTTACATTTCCCCATGTACTACTTGTACTTAACAGTAAACACTACAAAGAACGTGAATGTTCCTTGCTTTAATATTGGGTGGAGTATTATTTTGTTCAATGACACAGTGTATAATTTCATGCTGACATGGTTAATATAAACGTGTACGTAGTTCGGATCGTTAGTCACCCATTGTTTCGTTTGTTGTGTTTAGAAATGGCTGAACAATACAACAAATAACCCCTTCCATACTCCACTACAATATCCATAAAAAGTCTATACTGCCGAGTATAAATTGCCCTGAATTTAATATGTAAAATAAATCTGCAAAGTTACCCATTTCTCTTCGGCAAGGGTTAGAACAGTACTGGCGCTATTAGCAGCTACTTGTGGTGTTCATAGTACATCGGAAATTGGAATTCCCAATCTTGAAAATTATAGGCTTAGTTTGCAGGGTCAAAGCCTTTATAATTTCATCTAACCACTGCGATCACAAAACTTTAATTGATTCCCCCAGATTTAAACTTATTTTCACAGCGATAGGGAAAACACTTTTCATCTTGGCTAACTTTTTTTCTTATTGGAGACATCATGGAAATCTATGATCCGATAATGACAAGCTGTGGTGAAGTCAGTTTTAATTAACATACGGCATTGAAAAACTTATACTAAGAAATGTCATCTTATAAATGCCACTTTAAAAAAATGACAAACTTTTTTGTTTCTTTCTTACCATAAAATCATGTAGTATAGAACGCTTCCATTTGAAAGAAATTCTCCATGCTGTAATTTTTAGGTATAATGGGTTTGGGCGGTAACATTTAAGCGTCCGCCAGTGAGCTCGTTCAATCAAGATGGCCGTCCGACCTCTAGCCTTTTATTTAAGAAATAAAGGGTGATGCAGTATCATTTATTGGCAAATAATGTGTCCGAGGTCAGAAAAACTAAATAATGGGCGAGCCGCAGCCGAGCCCATTATTTGAATTTTTGGCCGAGGATACATTATGAGCCCATAAATGACACTGCAAACCCTTTATTTCTATTCTATTACCTAAAACAGCTTGATTTAATAAGAAAATGAATTGGCGACCCATTATTGCAGAATAATGGGCAGTAAAATGACCAATCAGAATGCTGCATTTACAATAATGGGCAGCAAAGGTAATAGAATAATCTTTATGGTACATACAGTCAACCACGTTTTATTATTTGAAGAAACACAGAAGTGGTGTGTGAGTCAGTGTTATACAAAATGTATCGAACAATTATGTAAATATTTTAAAAATTGTCATGCTCGTACTGACTTTATAATCCAACAGGTTTGACGATGTCGTTATATATCGAGCAAGCCGAATACATTTCAGAAATCCAAGAAGGCGCCGGTGTTCGAGTTGACATACACCCTCAAAATAAAATGCCATTTCCCGAAGACGAAGGAGTAAATGCAGGGCCTGGTACAGAGGCATTCATTGGAATTAAAAAGGTAGGTGTAGGTGAACGACCAACATGTTGCAAAAATACACGAATTTTATACATACATATTATGACGTGAAACTGATGTACGCAATACACCAGATTCACTCTAAGAAACAAACGTTTAGCCTAGAACATATTTCTGTCCTCTATAGAAAACTCTTATGTATAAATCTTTATATTTCTTTATTTCTAGACATTTATCGAGAGAAAGAGTTCACCTTTTACAAATTGTACCGTGGAAACAAACAACACCATATTTTCACAGTATTTTACCCAAGTTGAATACTCAAAGCTGGTAAGTACAGTATTTCATACGCGCTCTTCTTGTCCATCTATTTCTTACTCAATGGCGTGTCTCGTGGGTGC
>JAMKCH010046032.1:0-11986 GCA_023653785.1 Ophioderma brevispina | reverse complement strand
TCCCTTAGGTACTGACATGTATTTAGTACAGTACAGGCTCGCACACTGCAATGCATTTGGATTGGTTAAAAACATCACACTGATATTGTCCATGCCTTTGGGGCACTAGTCCTTGTATGCATAAGTGCTGTCTACAGTATATAACACTGGATCTTAGGTCACTATGTATACAATCACTCGAGATTACATTATACTTTATGTGAGATAAAATGTCATTTACATTTATTTATTTATTCATGTCTTCTTTACCTGGGGGACCCTCCAATGCTCAGCATGGTTCTCCCATGGAGCCCGGATGGTTCAATACCAGTACATAAAAAAATAACATAATTCAATAATCAACATAGCTCAATATACATAATACATCTAAATACCACTAGAGAAATATACAATGTGGAATTAGATACGCTAAAATAACATACTTGTAGTTGTAAATATTTTAGAACAGCTATATATACCCATAATTAAAAGCCTTAAATAAATCACTATCAAAACACCAAGCACTCTTAAAGTAAGATAAGTTCTTCTATACAAATGAGAATTATAAGCTAAAAAGAACAAATGTATACTAAGAACTCAAAGTACATCTGACAAGAATATTCTAAATTGCCACCAATATTCAAAAGAGGGGTAAGGGCAAACAAACCAAAATATACAGACGAAGATAATTTCAGAAATACATCTGCCAAAATATTCCATAAAATTGCCATGGCTATAGCACTGAAACATACATTACAACTTGAATACAATAATATTATAGAGCAGCACCCAAAAGGTTTTTGATAAAACGACAAGAAACCAATATCTGAATACCGGAAAATTCGGAGAAAATATACTTTGGGGCAAATATGAATGGTCTGCCAGAGACCCGCTTCTGCGTGTGGCCCCAGGAGAAGGGGTAAGTTACTATGGTGGGTGGTCAAATGTTGAACTGCTCTAAATCTTATGAATTATAGCTTAATTATTCCTTAGGTTAATCCATGAGTAAAAAGTCAATTGGTCACATGCGTGTGGTGCCTCCTTTCCAAAATTTTTGGCCAAATCGGCCTAAAGGTCATTTGTTTAATTCAAGAAGGTCACCCTTTGCAAAAGCTAGATGTCTTTGTAAAAATATTTAAAAAAGAAGTTTTAATGATACTGATTCAAATATGAAAGGCTTTTGCACGTTCGGCATCTTCTTGTTCTTATAATGGGAGGGGTACAACATTCCCTGTAGGACTCTAGGGATGGGGACATTATACCCTCCCTATAAAAGGGAACCAACTCTATGCACAATAAAAAAGCATAGTGTGAAATAAGTTTATGAAATATTTTTGTTGATATTTTTTACAAAGTAACTGGATATTGCAAACGTCGACCTTTCTTGAATAAACCCATGACCTTTACATATTTTCCCAATATCTCTGACAAGTTGGCACCACACGCATGTGACCCAATTGACTTTTTACTCCTAGTTACCTGAGGAATAATTTGAGCTATATTTCAATATGATTTAAGAGCGTTCAGACAATTTGACCCCCATATTAACTTTACCCCTCCTGGAGGCCACACGCAGCATTGGGTCTCGCAGACATTCATATTTGCAAATTATTTTTCTCTGAATTTTCCCGTATTCAGATTGGTATCTCGTTCGTTTGATTTCAAAACCTTCTGCTGCCGGTCTATTAGGCCCCAGTGCAAAATCTTCTTGGTATGGGCCTTGAACTATTCTGTATATTTCTGGCTTGAGCGAATATGGAATAGGTAGAGGACAGGGTCTCAACCTACTTTATAATTTAAGTTATCCAGAATGGATCTTTACTAAGATCTTAAGGGAAAAGAAACATTAATGATTTGTTATATGATCCCTGAAAGGGTAAGTTAATGTATTGTTTTTACAACTGAGGGTATCATTATCACACCCCCCCCCCCCCCCCTCCCCCCCCCCCCCCCCCCCCCCCCCCCCCCCCCCCCCCCCCCCCCCCATTTGAAAAGGTGCAAATGTTTACTATTAATGCTTGATTTAAAACAATGGAAAGAGAATGATACATTGGAACAAAAATCTTTTAATCAATGACATTAATTATATAAAATATTATTTGGGATATTATGGGATTAAAACGGGTCTTTCTGAAGTGTTATGCTACTTGCAACACTTCCTAAGTGGTCCCAGTGGTGGTATCGAACCTGACCAGCCAGGGTCCCTGTAAGCTTGACTTAGTATCAATTCTGGCCAGGCTGTCGGCAATGGAGTCTCTAGTGGGCATTCACTGTGTGTGTGTTCCGGTGCAGTATTGGACACTCACAGCTAGCCAAAATACTATAATAGAACTGTTTGAGACCAGAGATTTTTGCACCAGTACCTTAGTTATCTTTTTGCAATAACATGAATGATGCCCCCTGCCAAATTCTAGATCATAAGTCAGAGGTTGAGACATACTATAGTCATCAGAGCATCCATGAACAATGATTTACCATCCCATTGAGTTTGGTCACTATTAAATATGCAAATCAGAAATTAACATACTTCAGTCACAGATTAAGTTTAGATTAATTCGAGCCAAACATGCCCATACATAGCTTAAAAACGCTTGGACTTAAACAAGCAATGAGCTCCTTATCATATAAGAATATTAATATCTACATACACAGTGAGTTCGGTTTAAACTGGAGCCAGGTACTCCTAATAACAGTGCTGTAACTGCTTGGGGTATTGTTTTGGTTAACAATTCAACTTAAGCAATAACAGCACATTTTTGAAGAGCGTCCCCAATTTTTCAAAATTTGAAGATTTTTTGCACAGTTGTGTTGGTAATTGTTTAGTAAACTCTACCGGTGAATGGTTAAGCTCCAAAATACATATTTAGCATAAAAGAAGCGATTTTTTTTTTTTTAAAAAAAAACCCATAATGGTTCTAAGTGCCCAGAGTTTAATGTCCATCCATGATGAAATAGTGTCACCTCCCGAAAATGACCCAACTTGACTTGCCTGAATTGACAGGACAACTAATGGATGAGTAGCACGTAACGTGCCTGGCGCAATTTCCCGTTATTTCATATTGGAAGATGTTTCCAGCAGCCGTTGAATTTTTATCGGAGATCTCCGATATAATTATTCTAATTACAAAAATTCTTTTTATTTTTGGGGAAAACTGCAAGAGTTTTTGAGATATATCATCACGGTATTGTTACTAGTCAATTACCATTGTAACTGTGCAAAAATCTCAAATATTTGGAAAATTAGGGACACTCTCCAAAAATGTGGTTATTGCTTTAAAAAACACTATCACTGATCCAACATGGAAGAGTGAAAATATTTGAATTTGCATGAATAGCTTAAAAGTGAGGATAAGGCTGTAGGACTATCATAGGTATAATTTTATAACGAAAAATTTACAGAAAGGAAAGAAACACATTTATTCAAGATATGATCTACATTTAATTACGTGTTTGTATTAAGTGTCCGTACCAGACAGAAGTACTTAAATATTGAATTTTGTCGTATGAGGTGTTGCATTTGATCCTAGCACTGGCTGGGTATGTTAGGATACCTATACTTGTTACAAAAAGACAAAAATCTGCTTTTTGATGAGGTTTTATATTCTGATTTAGCAAACCCCTGAAGTGCCTCACTTTTCAGCTATAGACACATGCACATACACATACACCAATGCTATCTATTATAATAGATACAAACTGCAGTATACATTACAACTTGTTATGCAGTAAATGCGATCACAGTAGACAAGAACACTTGTGTTACAATACATCTGTAATGCAGTAAATGCTATCTCAGTAGACAGCACTGGTGCTTACAATATACCTGTATGCAGTAAATACCATCTACTTGATGCAACTGGTGGCCTACAATACACCTGTATTTCAGTAAATGCTAATCTACAGTAAGACACACTGGGGCTTATAATACATTTGTATGCAGTAAATGCTATCTACAGTAGACAGCACTGGTGCTTCCAATACATCTGTATGCAGTAATGATATCTACAGTAATAGACAACACTGGTGCTTACATACATCTGTATGCGTAAAATGCTATCACATTAGACAGCACTGGTGCTTATAATACACCTGTCATGCAGTAATGCTATCTGTAGACAGCACGGCGCTCACAATACAGCGTATGCATAATGCTAGCTACAGTAGACGACTGGTGCTTACAATACATCTGGAGCCAGTAAATGTCTACGTATATTGGGACTGGTGCCTACAATACATATGCATTCAGTAAATGCTATCTACAGTGATAGCAATGTCGCATACTTACATGTGCATGCAGTAATGCTATCTATGTAGTAGTATCCGGAGCTTACTACACTTGTAATACAGTCAATGCTATCTATAGTATCTAGCACACTGAGCTTTACATCACACTATTCAGTAAATGCTCCTATAATAACGCCCAATGGAGCTTAAAGCGGCACTGGCACATTTTCACAAAATATGAAATTTCCTTCAATGGTGCTCTCAAATGATAGTCTAGGCCATTGAAGAATAGAGATAAATTTTACACATAAAAATAACAACTCAAAACAGACAGGACGTTAATAAGAGGTTAAAGACTCCATTATAATTTTGTAGGACAACTGTTAAGTTTTCCATAACTTTTTATTTTTTGTATTGTGTTTGTATTACATTAATATCATACACTCATACTCATTGATATAAAACCACAGAGGTCACAGACCCGTCAAACAAGGTGCATGCCATGGGAAACACGCATACAGCGTGTGTTTTCTTTGTGTAAACGCTATTTCCATCGTCTGCTGAATTAATGTCGCCGCGACAATTAATTCAAATTGTTCTGTTTTACCTAAGGACATGATTGGTCTTAATCATTTCAGTGAGGGCTAATGTATATGAAGCGTTTACAACATACAACATATGATTTATAAAATCTGAGGGCACACTATTTTTTCAAATGTGCCAGTGTCTCTTTAAATTTCACCCTGTATGCAGCAAATGCTATCAACATATAAAGCATTTACATCACACGTATGCAGTAAAATGTTATCTGAAGTGACAAGCACTGGAGCCTTACATTACACATGTGTGCAATAAATGGTATTGTTAAGTAGATAGCTCTGGAGTGTACACTACACCTTTTATGCAATAATGTGTACACCTCAGGCCTGTAAGCAGGATTTATTTTTTTGGGGGGGGGGGTGCGGAACCTCGAAAAAGTGGGACTTGGTTGGTAAGTGGACTAACCCCCCTAAATGGGTCCTTTTGCTTTTTGAACATCTGATCACCAAAATGGTGACTTTCTTGTCAAACTTTCTTTAAACTTTGGACCTTTTTAATGCAAAAATCAGCAAAAAGTGGACCTTTTGCCCCTTTTGTGAAATTTGGGGGTGTGGCGGCCGCACCCCCGCACACCTGCGTCGGGCCTGGTACACCTTGAATTCAATTAATGCTGTCTACATAAAAACACCAGGACTCGTGCTTACATATATCCTATTACGGGATGAATGCTGCCTAGAGAAGAACATTCGAAATTCACACTTGTAGGCAATAAATGTTATCTAAAATGTTGCAAGTAGTTAACCCAATTGACCCTCATTCCTCACTTTTACTCCATCAAAATTGAGATTTTGGTAATCAAAGAAGTCCATATTTTTTCTCATTACCCAGTGACCCTCACAACTACTGTATTATCATGTGGCTACCATGTATCATGGTATGTCATTCTGTTAACAGAGTAGGCACATGATACAAAGTACGTAAGAAGGGTATAATGTAATTCTGCCCATATTTTTGCGATAAAATGCTGGTTGCAGGAGCTAGAACCACCAGGGCTTACATCACATACACCATGTATAATTAGCATTCTCTCAAATTTCAAATCTTTACAGATAGCATGTGTAGGCTCACATACATCATCATTAATGCTGTCTAATGCGGTTAAAAATAAACCTAAATTCATTCAAAAAAAAGTGGTCACTTCTGTACATAAGCCAAAATTTTGGCTCAAACTTATACTGCATTTACCAACTCCCCCTTCTTTATTTGGGGTATATTTTTGCCGAAGGCTGAACCATCTGGAAACATTTCACTTGATCAAGGTTATATCTAATGGCTTACAGAGTGTTTAGTTTAGGAAATGGTGTAAGGAGCCACCTCTTACCTGTCATGCTATGATGCCGATGGGATCTGACTTTAAAGGTGGCAACGAGAGATTTCACATATCAGGTGTCCCTTAACAAATCACAAGACTATTTTTGTCCCTGATGTAAATCCTTCCTCAAAATATCCCCATCCGAAAGGATTAACACTTACTGTGCTCCAGTGATCGAGATCTCAAACAAAACATGTGCAGGTAATTATAAAATGCTTTCTTTGTGTCAACATAGAGGTGTTAAGCTGAGAAATGTTTCTTTGTACCAAAACTTGGAAATTTCCTAATTTCGTATAGGAGCAAATACCGAAATTTAGCCTATTTTTTCATTGAAATGTAAGCAAATCAAAATAATTTCCTCTTTAATTAGGCATTCTGTAGCCAAATACACGTAATAAACAGACAAGTTATACAGTCGGGGGTGGGGCTGCGACCAACAAAGTGTGTCCCTTATCGATTATGAAATTCATATTATGACACAATATTTGGGTGCCCCCAAATCTCTCGTTGCACACTTTAATGCCCCAGGCCAAAAGAACAAGGCAGGGTTCGTCACCCACTCCTTCGCTAAATCCAGGACTTTTTCAGGACTTTCAGGATCTAAATACTTAATTTCAATGACCTTATGCTTTACGGATGTTTTATGGATTTTCTGTATTCCGTACTAAAATGATGCAAGATATGGACGGACGGTTGTTCACACAAAAAATACAGAAAATGGAGGCGTCAGTTTGAACTACATTGTACCCCATTCAGAATTGTAAGATTGTTTATCAGTATGTGGTAACACCACGTCTGACAGCCCCATTTAAGGAAATGTCTGTAGAAAAAGAAGTCCATAAGGAGAATTATATGAAAAAGAAGAAAGGATCAAAAGTAAAGGTCATAGTTGAAAACTAAAGCAATAATATACAACTGCATCAAAGAGTCTATAAATTACTGCTTCCTGAAAAAAATATGGGACGGCGTTCCATCACTCTGATAGTTTCCCCTTTAAGGGAAGTCAGTATGACCACAGTCCATAAGGAAAATAATTGTTGAGCTTTGTCTAAAATTAAAAATGAACTTAAAGTCTATCCTTAAAGGCTCATACTTGAAAAACTGAGCAACCTATGTTACATATGAACTGCATCAGAGATAGAGCTCTTAAAACGTTTCTAAAAAAAAGGACAGAGCTCTGCGGTGACACAGCCCCATTCAAGGAATGTCAGTAGAAACTAAGTCCAGAGGAGAATTAGATGAAAATGAGAAGGTCAAAATTTAAGGATATAGCTTGAAAACTGAGCCACTCTATATATACAACTGCATCATGAGAGAGCTCTTTAAATTACTGCTTTCCTGAAAAATAAATATGACGAGTTCTGCCATCTGATAGTTCTCCCTTTAAGGACTGTTAGTATCCTAAGAACCGTGTTTGCTACAGTAGGACTTAAAATTAACTTAAAGGTCTAACTTTAAAGGCTCCGAACTTAAACTGAGCTACCTATTACATAGGAACTGCATCATGAGATAGAGCTCTTTAAAATACAAGCTTTTCCAGAAAAAATGGACAGTAGCTCCGCCGTCTGACAGCCCCATTCAAGAACTGTCCGTAGGACTAAGTCCATATGGAGTTTTTTAAAACAAATACAGGGCATGAAAAATGAGTCTAAAACTTTCAAGGTTCTTAACTTGAAACAAACCACTATAACAAGTATATTGTTTGTAGGCTACCCCTTTGCCCTCCACCGTTTTGATAGACTAAACTACCTTTCAGAAAGACATTTAGCATCTCCGTTAAATGGTTAAATCAAGATATTAATATGGGGTAAACCTTCCGAAAGTCGGGATAAAAACGATGTCTGAACCATTTAAACGACTTTATAATGAAAATCTTTCAAATCTATGTTCTTTATTTTTCTGTATTTACTTATTTTCTTACTTTATATACACTTATTTTTTATTCTAGTGACGCGACCATTTTCCATATTTGTTTTTGGAAAACGTCCCGTATTTCGCTTCATTTTCCGTAGGGAATACGAAAAATCCGTACTGGTAGGCCATGTGTGCAATTAGGTTCACTTTTAAAGAGAAACATTAACTTCTCTTAATCCACCGACTAAGACAAATCAAACCCAAAATGGCGTGATCTTTGTGCCATTTATGACCATTTCAGTAATCGTTACAGCCTGTATAGCAGCATAAGGGCTAAATTAAAATATATTCTTAATTTCCACTGCCGTTGTGTCGCCACTGGATTATAATTCTACTTTTGGTTTTGCCATGATAATCAATTTTATCAAAAATCATCACTAACAGCGACTGCAATTTTCAAGGACTTTCAAGGATCATTTGTGAATTTCCAGGTTTTCAAGGTCTGGAAAAAGGATTTTGAAATTCCAGGACTTTCAAGGACCTTCACGGACCGTACGAGCCCAAAAGGTCTGTCCTCTTCCAAACAGTAAAGTGCCCACCATAACTACATCGTGGACAAAATTCGTTTGACACACACTGAGCATTTTGGCTTTTAAAATCGGCAAGTTTAGGCTACGTCAGAAGTTTCTAAATTTGACCTTTTTGGTTAGGAAGCTTGAAGCATTTCTAAACCTGCAATCCCATCCCCTCCCCCTAAATGCCAAATGCAAGAAACAGAGTTTCATGAACCCAACTTGAAGGGCGAGGGGGTGATTTGACTGTCAGGTATTAAAGGTGTGTCAACAATTTTTCAAGATTGTAGTTGCCACTGAATCCGAAACTAGAAACTTACAAATATTTGGTGGTATCACCTGCCAAAAAACCCTTCTATTTGGTCCAATTTATGCTGCAGGAATGTAACCAGGGTATTTCAACACAACTTGACTGGCCTCATTCCAAATTTAGCATCATATGAAGTGGGTACACAAAGTCTAATGACTGTCTGAAGCGTTGAAATTCAAGTATAAATATAACGATGTGACCGGCACCTTATACTTGTAACGAGCAACAGTTGAGGCATTTTGGTCCCCTGACCCCCACCAAGGGGCTCTTGCTTCTCATCACTGTTTCTGTTGTTCTATGCGTCCAGTGTTCCTATGCTACCTTCCTATGGCTAGACCTTGATTCAGTGTATTAAATACACTGCAATTGCTAACTTTGTTGTGTCTGTGACAACAAAATCCTGACTTGCACAAGGTTGGCTTGTAGAATATCGTGTGTGTCAGCATTGAATAAGCATCTTTGAAAGCTCTACTTGGCTTTCTTACATGGTATGATATAACTAGCACTTTGCTTTAATTTCCAAATCACAAAACCCAGATGTGCTTGGACTCCATAACATACAAGGTGTTTTTGACCACCACTTTATGCTCCAGGAACAGGTTCTCCCTCACTAACCTCACAGGGCAGCTATTATTTTTTCTGATCTTTTTTTTGGACTTAGAACTTTTCCCTCTAACCTGAAAAAATAATGAAAATTGTATAATTTTAAAAGAGGCAGTAATGAGATTCGAACCCGAGACCACTGTATGATGAGGTCGCTACCTACCACAAGACCGCAAGGTTGGTGTGCCGATATTACGAATAAAGGTAAATTATTTTGGGAACCGGTCCTCTCTTTAAAATCGACGAATTCAAACAGGCGATACCATTATTTCAGTGGAAGAACGAGGCCGTAGGCCGCGTTCTTCCCCGCAAAAAATGGTGTCGCCGGGTTCAATTCGTCGTAAAAGAGTACCGGTTTCCCAAAATCAGACCTTTATTCTCATTCCTTAAACAGCTTTATCATTTAAGGCTATCTTCAACCCAATTTCGCGATGCTTTTCCGGCTTAAATACAACAAGAAAGGACTGGCCACTACCCCTGACAAAAATCGAACAACCCGTTGAACGCAACATCCATACACACGCGACGACAATGTTGGCAGGCACGCGCGAACCTAGCAAAACGCTTTATGACGCGAGCGCTTCAACCTAAAAATAACGTCAATACGCAGTACGTACTACCCGGGTTCAATCATGAGCATTAACCCGGGCATCAGCCAATGAAATTGCTTACATTTCCCACAGTGTTACGAAAAGCCATGCTAATCTTGATAAACACTTTTACTGAATAAATCACTACCCTACGGCTATTGTAGTCGGCATCAAATTAATGAACAAGCTCCGCCCTGGAATGGTTGCCACAAACTATGCTTTCAGGGGCAGGAGTGGTGGTCAAAAATCTCACACTTGCTCAATAAAACCCCTCCAGGTGACACAATATGATTAATAAGGTCAACAAGTCATTAATTGATTTGCATGGTATAGCATCAAAGAATATACTCTTTAGAGAAAAATACATGAGGAGCAGTCCCAAATAGGTGGTCGATTATGTGGGTCAAGAAAAAGAGAACCTAGAATGGGGTTAAAGAGGACCCAAGGACCCTTTTGGAGAAGTTTGCCCCCACTTTATTTGGAAACCTAACTTTTGTGCATATTGATAATGTTTACCAAGATATTATATCACCCCTAAAAATGACTAAGAAAAATACTTTGTCTCATGTATTAATAAAAATGTGATTGTTCTATACAGCGTAAGCCCAAAAAATATAGTTGCTCCAAATATCTGATTTTTTTTCTTGAAGAAAGCCAGGTTTAAGGTAGCTTTAAAGGTGCTTGTCCGATTACGTGTTATCGTGTTCTATAATTGATATGAGAGCCTGGCACATTGCACATACACCCATCAAAGTACCATGGGAAACCAACTTGCGGTTTGATGTAGCCACAATAATAGTGCATGTTGCAAAGCCTTGTTCAATACTGTGCTAAGTATTGATGGTTGGTTGGTAACCACTCTAAAACGGTGGTTTTTTGTTTATATTTTGGAAGAAAAGGGATTTGAGGGCTCAAATTTCAGGACAACAATGAGAAAAATACCGCTCTTTCATCTGATACCAAAATCGATACTACTTCCGGGTAAATCAGGGGGGGTCCAAGCCGCGGAACACGACCCTTTAAAATTGGTAGGTAATTCAAAGTATGTTTAAAAATAACTTTCACAGGAATTTTCAGTTTGGTTCAATTTGTGTGATTGTATGTGTTGACTTCCACTTGTACAGTTTGGGAGCCATCTAAAAATGAGTCCATATAATAACTTGAAATTAAATGCAATGAAGCCCAGCCATTTGACCTGGTGTGATTGAGAAGTAAATATGCTGTTATAAAAAGTTACAATGGTATATGAAGTGATAAGATTGGAGCGGGAACTTTATATGGACCACGATGTAGGGACTGATTAGGACACCAGACAAGTTCAAAGTTAGTTGGTATTCCTTTCTACTTTTTTTAGTCCTTATCTGGGCAGGTGTGTTCTACAACTTGTTCAAGTTACAGTGGCGTTACCGAGTAGTCGATCCAGGGGAAAAGGGGGCAAAATTCCCAAGTCGTCCCGCCAGAGGGGGCAAATTGTAAGTCGTCCGGTTGTTTGCGCCAATTAAGTATGAATTTGACCAAATGCGAGCGTAGCGCGCGCGACATTGCCGAAGTTAGTACATTAATTTGTCCCAAATTTAGGTTGTGATTCCCCGAAAAAGAGGGATGAAAATGCATATTTTTGGTCCATATCGTTCCCGCTTTTCGAGCCCGAAGGGGCAAACTTTGGCCCCCCCCCACACCCGCCTGACCCGGTTGGTACGCCATTGGTGTCACTTTACAAACTTACAAACTTATGGAAATTTGTATTCACAAAATATCCTGGTTCCTTTAAGAATGACAGTAAAAGATACTTCTGTTTAGCGGCTGACCATGTCTTACTACTCTTAGAGAAACAGTGATACATTTGTTTTAATGAAAGAGTGGTTGATTATTTCACTTAAAATAATGTACTGCTGGTCTATGCACCTGTTATTTTTGTGAGGGTATAATTTCATATTTTTAC
>JAMKCH010046031.1:0-35803 GCA_023653785.1 Ophioderma brevispina | reverse complement strand
TATAATGGTAAACTGATAGCAGTTGTTAGCGGCAATAGGAGTCTCAATTGTGTGTAATGCAGTCTGCGTTCGGCTCCCTCTTGATCTTATCTGATTTGGTTCATTGTTTTGTAAAAATAGGGTGCGTTTGTTAGGTGTTCAAGTTGTACTTTTACTTTAGATTATTTCCACGTCAAATAGGCTATGACCATTTAACCTCGTCTTTACCAAGGGGGGTGGTTACCACCCACCCCCCAGTGAACTTCGCCTCCGGTGAGCTAAAATGCCAAAAACTTTCGTTAAACGCTTCTAGGTAATCGTTCTTCTCATCTTTTCCGGTCATTTTAGCGAAAAAATGTGAAGGGAGGACCTTCACCGGGGTTAATATATGCCGTCAAAGTCGAAGGGTAGGGGGGGGTGTTGCCACCCCAAGGTATTTTTATGGTGCATTTTTGAAAATATTATGAACAGTTATAGCTTTAAAACTCTATATTATGTAAAATCTAGCCAATTGCCATCATTTAGAGCTGAAAAAAACCCCATTTAAAAATCCGATATTCCTACGCTTTTTTAGCGCCCAAAAATTGGATTTCGCCTATTTTTGTGGAAAATGCCAATTTTGCCGACTCGCGGACTTGATGACGTCATTGTGACGCAATACTAGGATGTAGACTTATTTGGATCAAATGGAAAGAGGAGAACATAGCTATCCACTGGTATCAAATCATAAGCATAGGGTGCCTGGTTAACCGTGTGACAAAAAAGGCTGGTTAAGACGAGGGAGTTAAAAGCAGATAGCGAATTAACATAAAATAATGCGGGCGTAACGACAAGGCAACAACACTACTGCAAGCAGATTATTTTACGCGCTGACAAAATAGGAATATTTATTAGATAGGTGATGAATAAGGGTTTAATCACAAACAACGGCAACAACAACGGCAACAATAAACAAAAACAAACACGGCAACAACAACGACAACAACAACATATGCAACGGCCACAACAACATATGCAACGACAACAACAACGAAGGCAAGGGCAACAAGCCCCACAACAAGGCACGACCAAAGATAAGGACAAAGACAACCAACAACAACAGCAGAAACAGCAACAACAGTGGCCACTGTTAAAGCTATTTAAATTACTTTTGAAGGTTAAGAGCTACCTTGCCCCACAGTTTGACAAGAAAAAATCAGATATTGGGGGACAATCATTTTGACTCACATCACTGTAGGTCATTGAAGAATAGAGAATACATTTACAATAAAAATAACATACTACAAAACAGATAGGACGTTAATAAGACGTTAAAGCTATCCAGGTAATTTGTAGGCTAACGTTTAAGTTTTCATAAATTTAATCAAAAAACAAATGTGTAATTAAATGAATATCATAGACTCGTACTCATTGATATAAACCACAAAGGTCACAGACCGGTCGAACAGGGTGCATGCCGTGGTAAACACGCATACGGCGTGCTTGTTCCTGTGTTAAACGCAATTTCCGCGTCTGCTGTATTAATGTCGACAGGTACATTAATTATAGAATGCGTTCTGTTTACCCATAAGGGCGCTGAATTGGTCTTAATCATTCAGATGAGGGCTAATGTATAGATAAAAGCTTGACAAACCATGCCGAAATATCGATTTGTGAAAAAATTTGATGGGCGACCCTATTGCAACGTGCCAGTGTCTCTCTCACGTATGAATTACCTAGCTTGATAGATAGGACGGACTCGTGTATCTCACTTTAATTAAAATGAAATATGAAGAAGACGTGACGGGTTCGAACCTGCGACAAGTAGCGATTAAGAAGCATTCTTAAACACTGGACTAGTGTGGGATTGGTTGCGATGTCGGGATTTACTTCAATATAACCATTTACGGAATAAAGCAATACCAGCTATTATACACTAGATACTCGTAATAATAGCAACAATCAAGAAAAAGAGACATCAAGATTCTACTGATGGTTCCTGAAAAGCTGGCATTGCGTTATTGTTGTTGTGGATGATTTTATGACTTGGTTTGTCCCTCAGGTAAAAATGGAATGATTTACATTTACTATATTATTGAGTGAGGGACACCAGAAATTGTTCAATATCCTGTCACGTTCTTTATTTATCCCAAAGTGCCTTGCAGTCATAATGTTTTTTCCTCGCGACAATGCAGTGCGTGCTCCTTAACATCGGAGTATGAGAATACAACCTATAACGCACATAAACGTGATATGTATGCTTGAGCCATCAGTGACATGTGTTCCTTCAAATTGAAAAGCATAGTGTCCTGGCTAGTTTGTTGTAATTCGTCCTCTTTTATTGGTTTTTGCCGTTTACATTCACTGCACATGCAATCGGATGTGATGATTATTTTCTCCAGAGTGGCCAATATTCTGACACAATTTCCTTTCTTTAACAATAATGTACAAATACTTAGAAGTAGTCAATCACAGAATTGCCATCTCCACTTCTACTCTTTTTGTCTTCGGTGTTTGCTTTGCGTTTATTCCAACGAGTCTTGAGACGGGTGACATATTCTATCCTGTTTTCTTTCTCAAGTGACTTGAATGCACCATCTTTGAAGTGTAAGATCATATTCGTCTGCCGTTGTTGCTGCCTCATGAAATGTGTGCACTTTACTTCAACTTCCATAAAAGAGGATCTTGCTATCAGAGTAAACAACATTGCTGAAAGTTGTAATATTCAAACACACTTCGAAACACACACAATGGGAAATACACGATTTCGGGGTTCGTTTACCCATTTAAAATGAACCCCGGAGAGATAGTTGTTAAACATGTGTTCTGCTATATTGTATCAAACAATTAAATTTCTCTTACCTCTACTGCCCATTATTGAAAATACAGCGTTCTGATTGGTTAGTTGACAGCCCATTATTCTGCAATGGGTGGTGAACCATTCCCGGAAGTAAGTCAGGATCCTTGTGACCGACAAATTTTATGGTGTGTTGTCAACACCATCGGAAAAATTTTAAATTTGTTACCCCTGTGTACACCTTGAAATCCACGCTGGGGGCCATGAAAGGGAGGAGGGGCAAGTGGATTCCACAATTGTTTTGATTATCAATGCATCTTTAAAGTACTTGTGCCAAAATTCACAGGTTTTATCCAATGTACACTCCACCTGAGATCTATGCACTACAAGTTCTTCTTTACTTTTGGTTTTTTTTCCTGTTTTATGTACATATCCGCTTATTTACCATAACTGCCATTGACATTAAATTTACAACCATTACTCCGGTTTAAAACATTGCTATCTTACTATTCAGAATTTTAAATCGACACGTAGCTGCGCACATCTTGGCTATTACCATCTAATTTTTTTCAGGCCCAGTTTCGTTGTGCTTATTCTGCGCACTCTTCCACGATTATGATGATATAGCATCATTAAATTCGCCATCTCAAACTGTAGTTTTATTACCCCGGATATTATAACATTAGGACAATCATCCTGGAACCCACGGTCCTGTCTTTTTGTTTTGTCATGTCTGTTTTTTTGTGTACGACATTGGTGGCCCACAATAAGTCCCACTTTCTACGGGTGGGGTCAATCTTAAAGTTATTTGAGCTTAATGGGCCTCCAAACACATCTTCCCCACTACGTCATTATTATTATTTCAACATGTTATTTTATATATCTTTCTATACTCGTTTGTGTTTAAATGAAACAAATCTTTAACTGTATTAACTCACCGTAATAATGATATATAAGTATTATAGATTTAAATTTGGCTTGCTTATTGTATTCATTATAGTATCCTGCATATACAATGTATAATTCTCCCATTTTTAAACCCTATATATTTCGATAACGTTATTGTATTGTCATTAATGATAATATGAAGATGAGGTGTTTGGTGGGAATAAAATAATGTCTAAACTGTCTAAGTTTCCCCACGATTGAGTAATCTCATCAGCTCCATTTGCATGCTACATTTGATAAGGTACTTTGTTTTTTGGTATCATGTGTTCATGCATCAAACATGTAACACTGACGGTCAAAACGAACAACAATTCAAGCCCATTTACTCTTGTTAGTATCACTTCTTTTTAATGGACCATTTTTTTGACAGAGATGCGTTCAAATTGGTCCCACTTTATGTGGACAAATAAAATTAAATATACTACATATTTGATGTATGTCATTTCAAAATGTCTAATTAATGTTTCATCATGAAAATTAAGGCATTAATAACTTGATCTCCTAAATATGGCCGCCTGTTATTATAAAACAGTGCAGGGATATGTTTTTTTTAATTGATTTGGAACAGATTGGGCCTCATTGGGAAGCATATTAAGATACTGTGATTATACTTTGTTGTGGATATAGAGGAAGGATGATTTTGGAAATGTACTGGCTCACAAAAGTTATTAGGCACTAAAACGCTCTCGTGTTTAAAAGCAAAAACACCGCACGAAAAATCCTTCTGCTGGAGGATTCCTAACTTTTTTTGTAACAAATTGAATTTTCGCTTATTCTACCTGTGTGTCTGTGTGAAAAATTAAAACAGTTTTTTTTATGTTTTTTGGTGTTTTTTACTTTTTTATTTTTTGGTATTAATTGAAAGACGAGGGACAGAGCTTTTCTAGGGATGTTGATGACGCTCTGGGATGTGGTTGCCATTCACATCCATAATCCGCCTAAAGGGTCTTGTTTGGTTTTTAAGATATAAGAATATAAATTGACGGACAATAAAATCATTTGGCACCAGAAACGTGGATTGGTAGGGTGCCAAAAAAAAAGAGCAGGTACCCCTATATCATTCCTGGGTTTTTTGCCATTTTTTTAGCAGAAATTTGAATTGATTTGCCATGATACCGACTGATATCTTGCCCAAGAATAAAACAAAAGCGAATAGGGTGTGAAGAACAGGTTTTCAAATGATCAATTGGTTGTTATATCTCCGGATGATAAAAGGAAATGTTAAATAGAAAAAACAAAAATTAGTTTCGGCAGATTAGTGACGATTCGTTACTCACCTGTTGTTTTTAAGTGAGAAACTGAATCTGAGCGTCATTTCATTACCCTAGAATTACCCATTAGAATTTTGCTTGAAATAAGAACGAGCGCTCAACTTATTTGCGATAATGCTATGGGGGGTTTTCATATGAAGTAGAGAAAAAGCTCTGAGCTTAGACTATTATACTCGCTGAAAATATGACCTTTTCTCCTTTTAAAGATTTATTAAGAGAACTGATAGTTGGCATTGTGTTAAGTCTTAGGGGATACATTCTGACCAGAGCGTGTCCCTGAGGACAAGATGTTTTGCAGACATTTGATATGGCTTTTATGTCCAAGAGGTCACTAGATCATATTCTATGTATTAAAACGAACTTAATGAGACGAGTCATCGAATTGCTTGAAGCCTCGCGATTAAAAAAAAAATATTGCCAGTTGGCTTTCCTAGATTTACTGTACACGCTTTGTTTATCGGCCGTACGTCATCTTCCCGCTTTACTAGTCTGTTGTTAGCTATAATTACACGGACCGTTGTTTATTTTTTGAAAACGGTAAGTGAAAATGTCAACCGGATCTGTAGCTGGGGATTTCGCGAGCCGGGCACCTCTTGGGATGTTCTTAGAAATTGCAACATTTTATCCGAGTACGTTCATGCATTTGGGAAAGCGATGAAAAAAAACACAGGGACATATATTCAAAGGAACTGTCATGTACTTCTCAGTGCTGCGCTTGGAAATAAAAAAAAACGTTCCAGTGTTTTCAAATACGGCAAAGTATAGCTTGCAGCCTCCGCATTTTTCCACCTCTGAGGGTTAAGTCTGTATGCGCACTCTCTGAAGGTGAGCTCAGCAACAAATAAACAATAAATGTGATGGTTGGTGTATTTATTTATTACTGTCCGCAAGACCTTGTTTTTCCCTCACTTTTCGTCACATGTAGGTCTTGTACTCTAATCCTATAACTCCCATTTGGTTTGTTCTTGGTTTCTATTTCATGGTTATGGGGTCACGTTGTGTTAGCGTTTCATTTATTCGTTGCTTGGTTGGTTTTTATATTATGTTGTTTCTTTTGTGTGTTTGATGTGTTTGTTTTGAAATTTTGTAGATCCATTTGGTCTTTTATGTTAAATGTGTTAATGCCAGGTATACTGACGGCTTCCTTACTTGCACTACCAAGATGATCGTATATATTAACAAGATTTTATAGTTGATAACAAAAAGGGACAAATGATCAATAAGACAATAAAGAAAAAAAAAACAACAAAACAAACAAAAGGAAACAAAAATTAAAAGAAAGGAGGGAGGAAAGGGAAAAAAAGAAAAGGAAAGATTAAACCAGAAAGCCAAAGGCAAGATTAAAACTAAAATAAACATAGAGTAAAGAATAACAAGGGAACCCGTTAAGGAGATCCCAAAGAGCGCTTGGTATTCCGGGGGCAGTGGAAGATTTAGATAGCGATAGGGATAGGTTGTGGATTATTTGAACCACATTTTACGAAGGCCCATATTTGTACGGGATACAGGGAGTTACATCTAAAGCGTAATTTTTATTATATTAGTATGCTCAGAGAGTCTTTAAATATCAAAGTAGGCAATATTGGTTTTAGCTGGTAAGGAATCTCGTTCCTGGAGATAGAGGGTTGATGGTGAAAATAACCTGGGGCTTACGTTCAATCGCTGCCCCTTCTAAATGGTACAGGCAGAAATTGATGCTGGGAGTACGAATGTATTATCGAAGCATGCCTTGCAGATGAAGGTAGTTGTATTATCTGTAATTCTTTATGCTGCTGTTACGTAATAACATCGACCAGTGTGAGCCCTTTGTACGTGTTTCAAATCAGGACGTACTTTGAGGAAAACAGGACATCTCTTGTTATTTTTCGAATTACCTGCTTGAGAGGAATGCAATGAATGGGATTAGAATGGATTATAGAAAGTGTTTAAACTTGATTTTGCCAGAAGTATTATTTGACTTATGGGGAAGTTGTAAATAGCATTGTGACTGTAAAAATGCTTGACTACAGAGGCCAAATTATCCAATATTGTGCAAATTGGCCGCATAGTGGACGATACTAGACTTGGTTTTTTTTTCAGAGAGTACTATTTGTGATTGTTTGGGCCGCATAGGTAGTCAACTTTATCATTTCTGGAAGTTCACGTCCACCTCTGCGATTCGCTTGGTGGTTAGGGATCATAAGGAACATTTGGATTAAATAGAACGTGGTAATATATTTAGCCAGTAGCAGGAAAACTACCAGTAAAAAAGTATCAATGAGATTAACTCCAAAAACAAAACAAACAAGGTTGGAATCTTTAAGGATTCAGTGTATGATACAACTTTTTTCAAGGCCATATAGAGGCTGGGCTTCACAAATGCGGTAAGGATCCTGAACAGATGAACCAACTTTAAAGGCAATATTTTACAATGAGTTTGGCAGGTTATTTTTGGGCCATAATAAAAGGTGATCTGATTTAAAAGACTAAACCTTCCCTAACAAAAAAGCAAATAGTGAAATATATGGAAAAAACATAATTAGATTAAAACCTTGTTGCTTAAGGGTAACATTGATGACAAAATTTTCAAGGGAGGGTCGATGAGATGACATTCGTCGTTGAAAAACCTCAGGTCAAAGACCGCAAGTTACCAATGGACAACTGTTGCAATCAGTTTGGACAGAAAGTAGGTAATAATGCTCGAATACAGTCCTGCAGGTAATCCAGAAATCACATTGATACTCTTTAACCATAAACCAATTGACCTTTTTCTAAACATACTCCTCGGGTTGTGCAATCATCATATTAGACCCAAATGATTGACGTGCTAAACTGACGAAGAAGTCGAATTCACCTGTTTGCCTGTACTTTCAGTCAACTCACAACCCAATCCCATGATTTTGTCCATCGTGTTTAGCCCCTCATAGTACTACGAACTTGGCCTACAGGACCAGGTGCGCACGCACGCATAGCGTAGTAGACGTCGATTCGATTGTTGTAAATGCGATGTTTAGCGAACTTGAATAGTTACCGCACAAATACCTGGACATGTAATGTTCGATTCACAACATTTAAGGACGTTGCCCTCGGATACTGTCCTTTACCTATAGGTTAGTGGAGGAACATAAACTCATTTACTAACAAGTGTTTACATTAAACTGAGAAGAAAAGGAAATAAAGCAAGACAAGAAGAGAGCAAATGTGTATACAATATCAGAAATTTATGGACATATATGAACGAATCATTTTCATAGGAATTCTGACAAAAATTTAAAAAAACGGGACCCATATTTATATGTAGCAATAACTCAAAAGCGACCATCTATATAGTAGTGGGAGAAAAGGGACCCATAAAATTGCGACCCTACCGGCGGCGGCAACATATCTTTTCCACTGCCGGATCATTGTAAAGCATAGGACCACGCGGACATGTGAATGAATGATAAAACTCCACCAAGTCGAATTCAAAAATATTCAAGATTATAATAGGTCGACCAAATTTAATTTTGCAATGCTTGGCAGCTTGAGTACATTACAAAGAAGTTCATTCAACCTGTTTGTCGTACACTGCAAATCAATCGAAACTGAATTTAATATATTTCAAAGGGCAAGGTACTCTTTAAGAATTTCAAAATGCAAGGCCAGATGCACGGTTTGAATGCAGCAAAAACACCCCACACAAAACAGTATTAAGCGAAAGCTTATTTTTGGCACCTAACCAGGTGCCCAAATATGGGAATCATGAAACCAAGTTGTTTAAATCAGCGCGCTTTAAATCTAGAGGTTGTACAGATGTTTTCTTTCAAAAAGAAAATGCAAGCTTTTGAAAATTTGATAGTTACAAAGTCATCTCAGCGTTTCAAAGATAAACGCTGGTCTTTCGATAGAATTGTCAATGTTTTTTAACACCCATGATTTTGTCCATCGTTGTTTAGCCACTTCATATACTACGACTTGCCTACAGGACCAGGTGCGGCACGCATAGCGTAGTCGACGTCGATGTAAATGCGATGTTTAGCCCAACTTGAATACTTACCGCACAAATACATGGACATGTATATGTTTCGATTCACAACATTTAAGACGTTGCCCTCGGATACTGTCCTTTACCTATAGGTTAGTGGAGGAACATAAACTCATTTACTAACAAGTGTTTACATTAAAAATGAAGTAAGAAAAAGGAAATAAAGCAAGACAAGAACGAGAGCAAATTTTATACAAATATCAAATTTATGACATATATGAATCGACTCATTTTCATATTGAATTCTGACAAAAAAAAATTAAAAAACGGACCCATTTATATAGTAGCAATAACCTCAAAAACGACCATCTATATAGTAGTGGGAGAAAAGACCCATAAATGCGACCCATACCGGCGGCACATACTCTTTTCCACTGCCCGGATCATTGTAAATACATAGACAACGCGACAATTGTGAATGACTGATAAGAACTCCACAAGTCGAATTCAAAAATATTCAAGATTATATAAGTCTACCAAATTTAATTTGCATGATTGGCAGCTTGAATACATACAAGAAGTCATTCACCTGTTTGTCGTACACTGCAAATCAATCGAACTGAATTTAATATATTCAAAGGGCAAGGTACTCTTTAAGAATTTCAAATGATGCAAATGGACAGCTGCACGGTTTGAATGCAGCAAAAACACCCCACACAGAACAGTATTAAGCAGAAGCTTATTTTTGGCACCTAACCAGGTGCAAATATGAGAATCATGAAACCAATTTGTTTAAATCAGCGCTTTAATCTAGAGGATGTACAGATGTTTTCTTTCAAAAAGAAAAATGCAAGATTTTGAAAAATTTTGAAGTTACAAAGTCATCTCAGCGTTTCAAAGATAAACGCTGGTCTTTCGATAGAATTGTCAATGTTTTTTAACACCCACGATTGTGTTCAGAGTCTGATGTTGGGTTTGGAGTTAAAATATCCAAGCAGTAAAGATGCTTGTTCCAATCGCCTTTGGTAGGCGATATATAAGCTTATATACGCGGAGGCAGTATCAATATTGATATCAGATGAAAGACAGTATTTTTTTTTCATTGTCTTCCTGAAATTTTAGCTTTCAAATCCATTCTATATATTACCAAGATACCACTGACAAAAAACCAGTAGAGCTAGGCTAACACCAATAGACAAATCAGGACACGCAACACTTTATCTCTCATTCAAATATACTTTTACCAGGCTAAGTTACATTAGAATTTATCCCTGGACTATCAGAGTGACTTAAATATACCTAGTTCTCTAGTGATGCTAAATTTTCTTTAAAAATGGAAAACTGAATTCGATAAATATTTTATACATTTACAAATTGCATACATATATAGTTACATCGTGTTCGCCCATTAGTGATGATGATGACCATGACAAGACTATCAAGTCAAAGGATAAAAATCCTCAAAAAGAATTGCGCATGTGTTGGTTTACAGTGAGGGAAAGTTGCGCAGCGTCGACCTCACTCTCCAGGCTCATCTATAAGCTTCTATATCCAATGGCAAGACAAAGGCAAGACCACTGGAGATGATACTGGATGCAGTTGACAGCCTAAAGAGACTTTCTGCTGTGTTGTTCCCAACCAGGGTTCCACTACCCTACTCAGATGGAATAGAGCCTAAAAGGATATTAAGGAAAGGGTCCAGCTTTTGGTCCAGTTGCCACCCGTACTGTATCGTATGGGGATACACTCGAGTCACCAACCACCAACCGGTGCGAGTATGTCCATCTCAGGGCTCAGGTACCTCTAATCACTATGAGCATCCACCGAGAACACAGATCAGTGGGTTGCACTTGTACATACATTTTGAATGAACTGACATGTGTGATCTAGGTAACATATATCATACCCAAGCACCAGGGGGTGTATTTTCGAAATACACTGGTGAATGGAAGGTACTGAACTGTGCAGAGGGAATTGAGATTTTACTAGCTCATAGTGAATCTTACCTAGTCAGCTTAACTGATGGCAAACCACTAAAACCTAGGTAACTGGACAGTAGGAACGCGAACGCCGCATATAGCTGTTAAAAGGTCATTTTTAAGGGTTCAAACTTTGGTGAACGGCATGAACACTCATGGGTACAAGTAACGATATTTTTCACGCGGTTTTCATTAGCAATTTTCAGAAAGGACATATTATTCCCTCAGACTGCAGAATAAGTCGTAGATATGTATATTCTGTTTATAAATATACAAGTTTTCAACCGGCTTGCTCCATCGTCGATATAAGACAAATTTAGTCAGGATCAATTTTGCAATGTTTACATTTTTCAAGTACCTGCGAATATGCATCTTATCAAAATGAATGACTAAATTTTTAGCATGATGATATAAAGTTACTGTTATATTTTATCTTCTTGTAGGATTTATTGATGGTACTGACCGTACTTGTTAGAAAATACAGTTCTTCTTCTTCTTGCGTATGAGGCAGCAGCTAGATATGTTGTAAGCGTTGGAGCCAACTCATTGTTGATTGGTTGGGGTTTGAAAACAGTTTGAAAACACGTTGTCAAAATGATAGTTGATAGGTAGATCAACTCTATACCTATACAGTTGATCTATCGCTTCCATACCAACCCCAGCGTGTTAGTTCAGTCAGCAAGCGCGCTGTTCTAGAAATACGGAGTTTACCGGTTCTAGTCTGACCAAGGGTATAGGTTTTTTTCTTACCAACATCTCAGTGTGGAGTGTGCGCTGACGAGCTCCAGGAAAAAGATTAAATATTCATGTTATACTGTTATTACTATCAATTTATTATTTTTTCTGAGCTCATTTGGGTAGAGCCTTGAGGAGTAGGATTTTGCATGGGGCCTTTCCCCCTCCTCGCCATGCAGGCTACACCACTATAGACCGAGGTAGCAATTTGCCATCCGGTTTACAATCCACTACCATAGAAGTCAATGTTTTAGTTGATGGAATCAACAGTCCGATCAGCTTTGTTTACCTTTCACTTGGGAAATCCATTTCTGGGGAAGCATGGGGATTCCAATGTAGTCGTCATTCAGTCCTATTACTTCTTTTTTTTTTTTTTTTTAATTTTGTTTTGTTTATAGTGCCTTTCTTTCTGTAAAACGATACATTTCCCAATAAAAGTTTCTTCAAAGCGTGATTGCATTCGTTAATGCAATAATGGTTGGCGCTATAGTATAAAGTCATAACAATGTTAAATTCTTGTTTTAACTTAAGGTTTGCCCAAAGGAAAATAAAAGCACTTGCATATTATCTTACTGAATATATTGAACAGTAGATATGTGTGTTATTGGCCTCAAGTATAACCTGGTATTTTAGCAGAGAAAGCCGAGCTGTGTTGAAAAGATGACTGGTGCGGAAACCTAATTGATCAGGCATTTAGATAGAGTAAACTACTGGTAAACTGATAGCAGTTGTTAGCGGCAATAGGAGTCTCAATAGTGTGTAACGCATCTGTGGTTTCTGCTCCATATTTGATCTTTATCTACTGGATTTTTTTCATTGTTTTGATAGTAGTGTGCGTTTGTTAGGTTTCAAGTTGGACAGTATAGATTCTCTTCACCGTCAATAGGCTAGACATTAGCACCGCGAATTGACATAGAATAATGCGGGCGTAACTACACAGGCAACAATACACTTGCAGATATTATTTTTTAAGCGATCGAATTAAAATCGGAATATTTTATTATATTAGCTTAAAAAATGTATATTAAATTACGTATGAATAAGTTTATAAAAACTATCAACAAACAACCAGAAAAACCAACAACGGCAACAACAACACAAAAACAACACCTGGCAACAACAACAAAAACAACACGGCAACAAAAACAACAAAAACAAAAAACTGGCAACAACAACGGGTACACACAAAACAACATATTGCAACAGGGCCACAAACACAAAAGCAGCAACGGCAACAACAAAACAAACAAACGGCAAACAAACAACGAAGGCAAAGGCAACAACAACAAAGGCAACGGAAACAACACAACTATTCAAAGGAAACAAACAACAAAGCAACGGCAAAAAACAAAAAAGGCAACGGCAACAACAACGAAGGCAGGGCAAACAACAAAAAGGCAAGGGCCACAACAACGAAGGCAACGGCAACAACACAACGAAGGAACGGAAACAACAATAACAAAGGCACCGCACCAACAAAGAATGCAAGGCAACACAACGAGGGCACGGGCAACAATATAACAGAAACAAGGCAACGGAAACAACAAACAAACAGGCAAACGACAAAGTAGGACAAATTAAACAACAACAAAAAATAGCAGCAACAGCAACAACAGTGGCCAACGCTCTGCTGCTGCTACTATACTTACTACTACTGCAAAGACGACGACTACTACCACTATTACGTACGACTACTAAATAACTACTACCATTACTTCTTCTTCTTCTTCTGCTAACTACTCCTACTGGTACTACTACTGCTCCTTATCCTCCTCCGCTACAAACGTAGTACTCTTTTCTACATAACTACGAACATAATTATGTTATGTGCACATTCAGAACCCCCATTCAACGATATTTATACAGCTGTTCTACCTGTTACAATCTTGAACTTCTTTTAACGCTTTCTGCTTATTAGTTTAACCTTTATGCGTAAAAGCCTTTGGCACCTTATTGACCAAGAGTTGATTTTTTCGCTCTCACGTACTTAAGCTATTTTTTGTTATTCAGTTTTGTTATCACATTATGTTTTATTTTTCTTCGATAAGTAGGTTAGATTTCATAGAAATCCCCTTGGATCATATGCGCTATCGAAAAACAAGCACACAGCTATTGCAACGGCAAGACCTGTGTATGTTTTCCTTCATTTGATGTTTGTAAGCAAAACAATTGCAAAATCGTGGAAAGATTTAAGTGTAATTGTTTGTGGAATGGGGTTACGTCCCCAATGTTACCCGATAATAACCGAATCCTGACATTAAATGTTAAAGACCTCGCCCTAATATTTAGTTAATATTACCATCATACCATCATTTTGCTTTTTAAGATGCAAAATTTAATCTTCATCAAGAGACAATAATTAGCACTTCATAATTCTTCTCCGCCATGATCCTTCATGGCAAAGTATTCCATTAATTTTACTTGTCCCACTTACAAGACATACACTGCTGTTTTTTAAAGTATCTCAGCCGTGTGTGGTACCATTCTACATGTATTGCAATATAGGTCGTTCAAAATCATTGGCTTTTGTTTTCTTCTGAAAGCGCGTTAAATTGAATAGCCAATGGAGTTAACCAATAACTTGCGGATTTGGTTCTGCGCAAGTTATTAGGTCAAAGCAGCAGCTCAAAAACACCATTTTGCCCATGACTTGTTCGTCTTTCTTCCTTTTTCGAATATATGATGAAACATACGGTCAAAGTTAACTGAAAACACATACTTTTTTAAGAAGCTCACATTTATTACGGTGATATGAGCGAAAGGTTACAAAACTAAAATCCTTTTTTAACTGCGTGGTAATATAACAGTGGTATGGAACTCCCACATGAAAAGGAATCTGAGGTGTTACCGGACTGCGATATTTTTCCCGTAGTAACTTATGAAATTACACTAGTGGAATAGATAGACGGAATTGTGTATTTTACTTTAAAACTTAGAGAAGAAGATGGCGGGTTCGACCTGTGACAAGTAGCGATTAGGAAGCATTCTTAACCGCTAGACTAGCGAGGGATTGTTGGCGATGTCGGGATTTTATTCAACATAAACCTTTACGGAATAAAGGCGGACTAATGCGTATATGCAATATATACTCATAATAATAGATATCAATAAGAAAGATACACTCAAGATTCTACTGGTTCCTGAAAAGCTGGCATGGCGTTATTGTCGTTGTGGATGATTTTATGACATGGTTTGTCCCTTCAGGTATAATGTGGAAGGATTTAATCATTACTTACTATATTATTGAGTTAGGGACAAAGAATGATCACAAGATCAGGTCCCTCTCCACGTTCTTTATTTATCCCAAAGTGCCCTGCAGTCATAATGTTTTTTCCTCGCGACAATGCAGTGCGTGCTCTATAAATCGGAGTAATGGTATAAAACCTATATCCACATAAACGTGATATGTATGCTTGAGCCATCAGTGACATATGTTCCTTCAAAATTAAAAGCATAGTGTCCTCGCCAGTTTGTTGTAATTGTCCTCTTTTATTGTTTGCCGTTTAACATTCACTGTACATGTAATCGGTTGTGATGATTATTTTCTCTTGAGCGCCCAAAATCTGACACAATGTCCTTTCTTTAACAAATTATTGTATAAATGCTTTGAAGTAGTCAATCCAGAATTGCCATCTCCACTCCTACTCTTTTGTCTTCGCTGTTTGCTTTGAGTTTATTCCAACGAGTCTTGAGAGAGGTGACCTTATTTATCCGGTGTCTTTTTCAAGGGACTTGAATGAACCCTCTTTGAAGTGTAAGATCTATTCGGACTGCCATTGTTGCGCATCGTGAAGTGTGTGCACTTTACTTCAATTCCATAAAGAGGATCTTGCTATCGGTAACCAACATTGCTGAAAAAGACACAAGACAAAGCCTCAATTTCAGAAAATTTAGAATTCCTTCAAGTTGCTCTCAAATGATGGACTAAGACCACGAAAGAGAAAAAATCGTTTTTACCACACAACGTGTTGTATACAGTACACAGAAGTCATAGTGCGAACTATTTCCTATGAATTAGCCATTTATTGTAAAACATTGTATTTTTAACACCACTGGTTTAAATAATTAATTTAATACATGAACATCATGGACTATACTCAATGACTCTATGGCCACAAAGGTGAAGGATCGGTCACACAGCGGTATTTTCTGAACATTTTTATTAAAAAATTAACAAAACATGACATTTTACATATGAAGGTGTTATTTGTATTTAATCATTTCAGAAGAGGGTTAACACATACATACACATAACACATATACCATGCAAAAAATAAAACAAAATGAGGACACAGGTCAGTGTCTCTTTTAAACTCCAACAATCATTACGTACGTAGGGTTGGTACAATTGTGACCCTACTTTTGAGACCCTACTTTTGGGACCCTAATTTTAAATTATCCAATTGGGATCCTAAATATAGTTTGCATGTTTGTGTGTGAAATATTAAATTAAAAGTAAAAGCAAATATTAGGCTGAAATTTGGTTGTTTGAACACCAAATCAAAAACATACAAGATCATCCTGTCCTTACAACCAAAGACTGCATGTAGTAGATGTCCAATGGTAAAGCATGAAACTAAATAGTAAGTGTGAAAAGATGAGTAGTTACAAACGCGTTTATAGGGAGTTTTACCTTATTACAATTAATGTATTGCATAACAACAATGATTTCACTATCCCAATGACTGAAACGTGCACCATTGATTGATTGTGATGAATAACTTTCACTTATTGTAGCCTATAAAAAATGTCTTAGGCTACCAGGACGACCGCAGGTAACATACTTGTCCATACCCTTCTCAAATGCGCAAATGAAAGATAGTATAAAAACATTTCATCAGTCTAGGTTATCAGTATTGTGATGAAAGAGTGATTATTTAAGCTGGAAATTTTAGGGCAACAATGAGAAGGACTTAAATGCAAGTAATAGGAAACAATTTGCATTCCATCATTTCAATAAGATTCTAACAAGAAGTTATATTAAAGAAGCTTAGGGACAAAATTTATGAAAACCTTGAGAGGGAATTTTAGATCCACTGTATATGAATTTTAAAGGTCCGTGGCCCAGATCGCTAATAGCCACGTCCACAGAAGAACCCAGAATTTTTTCCCGGAAGTGGTCAAAAATTTGGTATCAAAAGGAAGCTACTATTTCTCATTACCCTGTGAAATTCTTAGGGGTAACTAAAGGATGGTTGGGGTGGAAGATGGAGCGAAAATGTACTCCATTGGGCCGACCAATATTAATTTTACACAGTACTCTATGGGGTTACAAATGTTTCTAGCCTCTCACATCAAATGGATTGAATGTCGGTGCTAAAACCCACATGGGGGTTTTGGGGTGAAGGCCATTCTATCAAGATGAAAAATTTATATACCTTAAATCAGGCATCACACCTTTTTAAGTCTTTATAAAGTTGCCCTTAAATATAAGATAGGAATTTGAGCAGGAGCAAAGAATTTCTTGAAAATTATGAAATGAGTTTACGTTGTTTCAACTTGAAATCATCTGTAAATTAAGTGTTGGGTCTTTCCCTCGGCCCAATCTTTTAGATCGCTTTTCTTTTTCTTTTTTTTTTTTTCATTTTAAGGAGCAATGGCTTAGGAAGTAATGGTGTAATGAAATTTTTGAAATGGCATAAATTAGAAAAAAATAGCGAGGGGGAGTCCCTTTTCTTGCCGACATCTTTTACCATTTCAAAACTCAGACTCCACAATTACTTCAAAACAAAATTTGTCCTCATGCAGGTGCCTTGAAAGATCATTAATCTTCACAGCTTGAAATCTGTGTGCTATGAGGGTACCAATGGGCCTTAGTTTAGACTTAACCAGTACACGAGGGCTTAATAAATATGTGCATGACTCAAGAATCGCATGTGTAATGTTGTAATCTTTTGTGCGTGCCAACAGACAATTGTCTAGGTATATTTTGATGACAGTGTTAAATGTCTATACTGCTTGGGATAACTTCTACATTTTTTTCATGGAAACCATGGTCTGAGTGTATTCCCCAAAAGTCTGTCCGTTGCAGACAAAAGACCCACCATGGCTCAACCTGAGCTCAGGTATTAAATTAAGAAAAAAACATGCATTTTCAACAAATGGAAAAAACTCTGAAAACTGATATTGTATCTACAAATATAAAGCTGCCAGGATGCTCTCTCAAAAACCATATTGAAATTGCCAAGCAAACTAACCTTTTTTGCCAGTTCCTCTTAATATGATTCCTCCCGACCAAATCCTTCCTTCTGGGGCTTGTCAAGTCGCGTCCTGCCAATCCGCCAGTCCTGACACCATCAAGTACAGGGAAAATGTGGCCTCTGCACCTCTCGATATCGCCACTTCCTTCCAGTCAGTTTTTCTCTCTGAGTGTTTCAACCGTGAATGCGGTGCCCCCAACACGTTTCTGCCCCACACTATAACATTACCTCTACTCTTTCTCATTTCAGATTAGTTCCGGAGAGATCGTGAAGCTTTTCGCAAGCTAAATAACAACTCGGCTGCAGGTGTGGATGGCATAACAGTTACGATGCTTAAGGATTGTGCTGTTACTGTTCATCGCATTCTTTGTAAGATCTTTAATCTTTCCATCCTCGCACTGGTGTTACAGCCCGTGGCATGGAAGCTTCTAGTCATTCCGATCTTCAAGTCTGGTGTTGTCACTCTTTTTCCCAACTAACCGTCCCATCTCATTACAACGCACATGTCTGGCAGGATTTTGGAAAGGGTTATCCACAACGCACATCCTTTCTTATCTTAATCGCAACAAAGTTCTAACCAAACATCAATTTGTGCTGTTATTTCCGAGTCCGTCCCTGCCGATGCCGCCTCACAGGCCCTTAATGATTGTATTAGCATCTTGAAAGTCGAAAAGTGTGGCTGTAGCCCTTATGCGACGACCTAAGTTATGGCCTTGACAAAGGCCCCCCATGGCCCTCATTTTGGCGTAAACATCCATTCTGCTGGGATCACGGTCCCCTTCTTTGCTGGCTAAGGTCCTACCTTTCCGGCCGTACAGCAGTCTTCTGTTCTGTTCATGGCTTTCTTCTGATCCCGTCCCTGTTCTGTCTGGTGTTCCCCCATGGCTCTGTCTGGGGCCGCTACTCTTCCTTTATCTATACCATGATCTTTCTAATCTTCATTTTCTTCTCTCAACAGTTCCTTGGTTCTTTATGCTGATGACACCACCCCCCTATACAAACCCATCAGCCATGACAGTGATATCACCAAGCTTTCATATCCAGACATTGATACTATTCATACTGTTTTCAGCCAACACATCTCACTGCCAATGCCAGCAAGACAAACTCATGGTCATTTCCACAAAAAACCCTTTTCCTCCCAACGTCTGTCTCAGCATGAATCAACCAAGTCATTGAAAGAGTTTCCTCTTTCAAATTCCTTGGTATTCACATCTCTGAAAACTCACTGAACTGTGCACGTGGACTATATCTGCAAGAAAGCCAGAAAGAACCATAGGGGCTATATCCTAGGGGGCTTATTAACAAACGCCTCCGCTCCACACGCCGTTTTGTACCTTGCCTTGGTTCAACCGATCCTTGAGTACGGCAGTATTACTTGGCGTCCTTTAAACATCACACTAAACCAACAGGTTGGAATCTACTCATACTCAGCGATTTGCCTGCAGAGTCATTCTCCAGTCGTGGAATCTCTCCTGAGATCTCCTCCTTGCTTCCAATCTTCTCTCCCTGATCCTAAGCGCCGTGACGTTGCTGTCCTGTGCCATCTCTTCAAGATTCTTAAACCACCTTTGCTCTTCTCCTAATCCCTTCAAGTCGCCCCCTAGACCTGCTAATACCCTTCGCCATCTCAATAGCCTCTCTCTTGATCCACCTCATTCCGCAGGCTCTCGCTTTCCATAAGGTCTTTTTATGCATTTGCTCCGGACACATTATGGAACTACCTGCCTGGTGATGATGTTGTAAAAGTGCACCTCCCTAAAAGCCTTTAAAGTCCAAGCTGTTAGGCCGCCACATCTTGTAGGCTATAGGTTCTTAGAGGGTTTTTTTTTTATTTTCCCATTCCCGTCTGTCCTCTTTATTTTTTGCTTTCCATCCGCCATTCCTTTTCACTTTTTGTTTTAGGGCTGCCTCTTTATTTTTGTGTGTTTTTTATGGGCATCCTTTAATTTAGTGCTATTACTATTGGGCTTGTCCTGGCTAAAGCCAATTGTATAAATAAAAAATAAATAAATCAAAGGAGGATGAACCCTAAATTTGATGAAATGACCTGAAGGATTCTCATTTTCGTTCGTCAAAAACAATGCGTAGTTTACGTTCATCACCTTAAAATCTTTGAAATTAGCCCCGCTGTGAATTAAAATGGGGTCCCTTACAAAATAAGGGTCTCTAACGTGGGGTCACAAATTGTACCAACCCCCCCTTTTTACTTACACTACTGTAGCTGTACTCTGCAAGTTGTCGTTGTATACCTGTGTTTCTCAGCGCAAAAAAACGCAACACTTGGTTGGTTACAGGCGCCATAAGTTTTGAACAAAAGGCACGTGACTACTTATCCTTTGTTGCTAAGGTAAGATGGGACTGTTAGCTAATAATCCTGAAAAGTTCATAAAGGTAGAGTCAATATTTTTTTTTAAGAATGACTCCCAGAAATCAAGTAAACCGCAGGGCCCATTTAACAAATGGAGGCGCTATTAACTACAAATACAGGCAACTGTACGTTTTGCGCCCAGAACCACCAATATGAATCTCAAAGTCCCAAACACCCGTCCACCATTTCCTTCCCCCCTTTTGTTAAAAGACAGGTGCTGCAACACATATTAGCATATGAATTTCCATTGGCAATAGCACCTAAAACATGCATTTTACTAACACACTTAAACATGCATTTTAACATCGAATTAGGAATGTATGATCACAAACTCTTCGTATTGGTCCAAATAAGACTGTATTGGATTAGAGCTAATCATTCTTATCATTTTGTGACGCACACAAAGAGTTATCTTAAGCCCAAACTTTAATGACAGCATACATTATCTCTGATTATGTTATTGAGTTTTGTGTTGAAACAGTAAGTTTTACCTTCATAAAGTTGAGAATGTAACATTATTTTCCGTAAGTAAAAAACAAGCAAGTTGCAAAGCCCAACGCATTTATCATTTTATGTAATGTGGAGTTTGTCTATGACATTAGTGCATAGTTTTATATCTTCTTGAAACATATTTTATCACCACTAAATGAATGTTTTTATTACAGTTAAATATAATTATGTAAATGCGTCATTTGACCCAGGAGTAGTCGTTCTGGCACGAAATTTGGGCAGGTATTGTTGATTGCAATCAATAATTTATTGTGATTTGGCCATATCTGTGTCTTCATTGCAGTCTTGTGGTAAAACCAGCTCTCATTTTTGTAAAATTGGTTCTGCCGGTTACTTGATTGTTGGGGTCATATCTTAAAAAACTAAAACTGGTTAACTCTGACTTTAGAACGTTTGCAAGGAATATTATCTAGCATTCCCATGCTTACTTTACAACAAGAATAAGTAGTCACGTGCTTTTGTTCCAAACTTATGGCGTCTGCCACCAAGTGTTTGCGTGTTTTTTTTTTTAGAATTGCGGTTTTTTTTTATTTGGAAATTTTGATTAATTGCTCTTTGTTTCAATAAACTCACAACGCTTTTAATTTGGTCGTTTTTCGTGCCCCTAAATTTCAATCTACATTCGGCCCGCTTCTGAATACCTAAGTGGGCATTGAGGTGCATATAATCCCAGTGATTTCGTTTTTTCTGGCGTCACAAACGCATAATAGCTTGAGGCCATTTTTATTGAAGAACTTTCGGTTGCGCAAAACTTTTGATTAAAAAAAAGAAACGTTACATTCTTTTCCGAAAAAATAGACTGGGTCTACTTCCCCAACCCCCAGGCAACAACGCCCCACGGACAAATAATTGGATGCAGTCATTGGAATATTTTGTTTGTTGTTGCTTTTTGTTTAATATCTTCAGTCGGCTCCATTGATTCCGTTTTGATGCACCACAGGGAGGTCAATATAACGGACTAATTAACGCATTAAAATAAAGACGGCGTATTGTTTTTGTAAGAAAAGAAGTGCATTTAAAGTCAGACAATTAAAAAAAACACCGCGAAAATCTTCCTGTACGCAGCCTCTATGGGATAAAATTGGGGGTTCCATAATATAGAGACTTTCTGCTCTTTAAAATAGGTGATCAAGAAGCTTACACAAACCACTAAAGAAGCAAGCAGCTCAATATGCTTGTGAAAGACACCTTTTAAATCGAATTACTCTTTCCCCCTTCCTCCACCACTTTACATCAATTATTTTCTATTTATCAGACTGAGCACTGGTTAAGTGTGTCATATAAAGATTAGATTATGTAGGCTAACAGTTATCTGTTACTCTTGATGTGGCTTTATTCACAAGAATAACTTGGGTTACCAAAATCCTGTACGATGGTTTCTAGAACATCTTTTTATGACCCACTACCCAAAATTGGCGACACCTAAAAAAAGATTTTGCCATTGTCGAAAGTCAAAAGAGAGTGAGACCAAATTATTGAACTTCGGATGCAATATGACGTTGGATACGCACGAAGAGGCATCTCACCTGTTTGGAACGACCATGCATCGTATGATAAGGGCCTAGCCTGCACTCCTCCATGTACAGTTCTATATCATGGACCTTTCCCTGTGGTTCTCCCTGGATGGTGACTCTTTCAATATCGAAAGAACCCATCTTTATGAAACATAATGGGTTTTGATAAGGTCTGTGAGTCCTGTTAGAACTCTGATAGATCAGAGTCTAACAGGCAAGTCAGACCTTATCAAACCCATGATTGTTTCATAACGCTGTGTTTTGAAATGCTTGATCATAATACATTTTACTCGTAGGAGAGGAGAGGAGGAATGAGAAGAAGAGAGTGTGAGGATAGATGGTAAGGCCGAGGAAACAGAGTGTATGTGGGGGACAACGCCGAGACAAAGAACTAAACGTTTTATATAGTTATTTGTACTTTGAGAATGTATTTTCGTTTTTATAAATATCTTGAAGCATCCCCCCGGCCAGCACGTTAACGACGGTTTTTTTTTTAATTACCAACCAATTGAGGTCTGAGGTGCTTCTAATGATGTTTCCTTTGTTCCATTGCCTTTATTGTTTAACCATGATATTCATCAGACGCGTTAGTTTCGTCCGAAAGTGTCCAGATCCACTTTCGGAACAAACATAACATAACAGTCTAATGAATATTATAGGGTAAAATGAACGTCTCCCTGACCGCTTTTCGTAACTATAAATGGAGAGTTGAGCAAAACACATTGGATACTGATTAAAGAAAAGTCTAGACGTTCTTTCATCACCACGACCAATACAGTTCTTGCGAGTATACGCGTTTTTCTTTTCTTTTTTTTTTTTTTAATCGGTTTCCCGCTCACTTAAAACATCCAGGCATGAAGTAGGAACGGACAGTACCTACAACTCTGTCTGTTATCCCACAATACCCCCCCACTAGCTCTTCGTTCTTTTCTTCTGCGTCTTCTCCCCTCCTCCGTCTGAAGTGTTTGCCTGTGCTTGTCAATTTTGTTTGTCGTGTTTCTGATATGTTTTGTAATTATATGTACTGTAATTTGTTTGGTCTGTTTGTCTAGCCACATAAGTAATATTTTATAATCATATTATTATCTGACATATTAAAATAATGACAGACATATCTAAATTCGTATTTTATAATATTGGTTTAATACCAAGAAGATGTCCTGTAACACCTTCGGACTGTTTCAAAACAGCCGTCAGCAACTACTACCCTCCAGCCCGTAATCCCTAAGGTACTCCTCTCACTACGTCAGTTCAACTTCTGCGCACACAACCCTGTCCGGTTGGGCCCTCATTTTAGGGGTCGTTGGACATGTAACAATACAGACAAGACCTCCCCTACGTTTAGCAATGACCTCGTCCTTTAATACTTTCCAGCTTCAGTTTTTCATAAAACTGTTTTATGAGAGCAGTCGTAGAAAACGGATTTGTCAACAGGCTAAAGAATTGTTGTCGTCCGTCTGTGCAAGGCAGTAATTTAATTTTGGCCGTTCGATATCGTATTTCAATAGGTGCATTCAAGGGTCCAATCGTTCGCTCAGGTATTGTAGTGGGTTGCTAATGACGCATTGATTATCTTGGAGCGTTTCTGGCTCATCGCATTGCTTGGTGTTTTTTCACACTTGAATCTGTTTTCATCACATGGCGGACGTGTGGTCAGTTTTTTTCCCGAAAAATCCGCGCCTTCCCTCCCATGTGGCATCCTTTTTGCATCATAATATTTGAGGCTTGCCTTTGGTACTTTTAATTTGAGTTTAAACATTCCAAATACATTTTAACATAGCAAACTATTAATAATATATAGTATTTGCAGTTCGGTATGAGATCCGCTTTGTTCGCCGATTTGGCAAATTAAATTGGTAATTAATAGTGTGCATGACAGTATGGCAGATATAGGGTAATTCTGTTTGGGGGGGTTCAAGATCCGTTTTTCGACTCGATTCGGCAGGTTAATTGGTCTACATTATTGGTGTTATAAAGCTATTTGGCAGATCGTACTAGGGCCACCTTGGGTTTCGATTTGGCAGGATAATTGCAAACATAGTATGCCGATCGGTACAAGACGGCGCTTTGGTCTCGATTTGGCAGGTCCAATTGGCATCATTGGGTACGTTCACAGCTTAATAATAGCAGGGATGCGTATAGATCCGCTTTGGGTCTCGATTTGGCTGGTAAATTTGAAGTATTAGATTCGGCAGATCGGTATAAGGTCCGCTTCGTATCTCGATTTGGTACAGGTTTATACTTTATTTTCAATTGTAATCAATTTGGTACTTCAGCGTAATAATATAGCAGATCGGTATAAGAACCGCTTTGAGGTCTCAACGCATACCCCCCGCAGCCCCGCGCAGTGCAAGTGGCTGTAATCCTGCTACAACTAACACGGGCATCCGTCTGCTCATTCATGTCCACGGTAAGGGTATTTAGCCGCTGACTATGTTTTGCAGTTTGTAGACTTATGATGGACCCATCTTTTTTCACATTCAATATGCGAGGACAATTGAATATTAATTATTAAAGACAATATACAGATGTTTGAATCTTAAAAAGGAATTTTATTATGGGAATAACAGCCATTTTTGAGGAAAAAATAAAAGATTTGATGACTCAACGGCATTGAGTGTTTATTATTTTGCTTCGGGGACCCATTCAGTACAAATGACGTACGTATCCCTACATTGGAAAAAACAACCGATTATCGTCATCGTACAGATCGGTTTTTGATCTGTAGGGAACAGGTATTTTGTAGCTGTTTAGACATAATATAACGGTGTCTTTTGGAAAAAAATAATGCACTTTGGGCGAGGGTCATATGTACAGACCTTGATTTCACATAGTCGGATTTATATCTATCGGTCGCCCTAAGAGCACACTGATATCTGATACCTGACCCGTGACCTGTACCTGACACGTGACACCAAACTATTCATCTCGTTACCGTTTATAACTCCAATACGGCAAAGCAGCAAGCATTCTGTCTCTCTTTGTCACAGCGTCATCGATCAAGTGTAAGACTATACATGTGGTTCTGTACAGGTAGGGTAGGACAAACGATCTGCCGCTTGGGCATTGGGATTTCCTGTTCCAAACGGTAATTTGTGAAATTCTACATCATTTAGTCTATGGCAGTCTCAGTCCCCGTGACATTAAAAAATCATCGGTCTGAACCTTTGTTGCAAAAATCCTAGTAATATCATGATAATTAAGAAAAACAATCTGAATGTTCACATCATCATGTTCTCTTAAATTACCTGTGCATAACTCAAAACTCCAAAACTTCCTCTGCAAAAGTAATCTCTATCAACGTAATACCCTTGAACAGACGCGCCGTGGCTACAGAGCTATGGGCTCTGTAGCCATGCGCACCGAAACACTCAAATACAAAACGACCCTATTATATCATTATTATACCACCCCAAAACCATTGCCCTCCTGGATTTGGCTTGTAATTTGAAGTTTTTATATATGGTATAAGAGTGTCGGCAGATCGGTATAATGTCCGCTTCGGATCTCGATTTGGCTGGTAAATGTGCTGATTTTAATGTGGGTGTAGTGTGCCAGCAGATCGATATACGATCCGCTTTGGGTCTTTCGATTGGACTGGTTAAATTTGTAATTGTATGTGTATTTTACCGCAGACTCTTTTATAAGATCCGCTTGGGTCTCGATTTGCCTTGTAAAATTTGTACTTGTATGATTTTATGGCGCGCGATCGGTATAAGTCCTTTTTTCGGGTCTTGTTTTGGCAGTCTAGATTTATTATTCATGGTTACGTCCGGAATAGGTTTTCTTTTAGAATTGATGGTGTAAGGCGGAAAACTGCCTTGAAATTTTGTAATATTCTGATGTTTATATTTATATGTCAGCCATTAGGATTTAGACAAAGTGTGTAGGTTATGGGAAGAACTGGCCTGGCCATTGTACGGGGGTCCGATGGCAATTGATACCTGCGTCGGTGCCTTCCAGGAATTCTTCCTAGCCATCCAATGAGGTCTGGATACAGATCTGTATGGTAACCTGAAAAGGCTATAGGCTACATATTTGTCGAACAGTTAAAATCAATATTTATCATTCAGGTTCATTTCTGCATGTATGCAAATGATTTGTTTTGATAGCAAAATAAATTGACCTTGTGGTCATGCATGTGACAGATGCTCAGTTGCAATCCGGGTGGGAAAATACCTATTTCTCTAGCTCTGTGGACAATTACTACATTTCAAAATACACTATCCTCATAATTTAATTTTATTCTCGTATCATCACAAGTCGAGACTTCCGTTGATTTTAATATTACTTGTACTACTTTAAATTTGCTGCTTGCTTTTGGTATCTAACCATTATATAAATTATATCTTTCAATATTTTACCCTTGTGGCACACATACCTCTGCTATACACTTCTTCAACCTTATGTTTTGGTGTGAATGGTGCAGGATGTATACATTTGAATGAAATTGGAAGAATGAAAGGCTATTTATGTTACCATAATCCTAATAATAAAGGTCATTGCTTAGAAGAAGGAAGTCAGAGTGTCGATTTTATTACGATTTTGAGCAACCTTTCCGAAGAGTCATTTACTTATGTTGGTTAGCAAGCCTATGCAGCAATTGGCAATGCTGGCGAAAGTTTCGGAAGAGAGGTTAGTTCTTACCATTTTCTAAAATTTAAAATTAAAAGCACGTATTCTCGTGTTTAAGAAAATATGGTATGTGACCGTGTGCATATCATTAATCGGTATTTTTTTACATAAATTTCAATACTATGTGCTTCTCTATTCTGGCAAGTTTTTTTGGTTTTTTTTTTGAAAGTCCTTACTTTCTAAACTTGTCGCCTATTCCTTTGTCTTTAAATTTTAATACAACTTCCATGTCCTGTTGTTGATGAACAAATTAACAAGGTTTCATGAAAGGCTATCTGAAAACTTGGATAACAACTATTTATAAGTTGGAATAGATACATAGAAATTCAAATAAACGGGAAAATAGACTGAAATAACGACCAAATAGACAGAGTCGGATTCGAATAAAATCTAGAACTAAGGTTATCGGCGATGATCTTTTCATGGAAACACAGAAAATTATATGTTGGAATCGGGTGCTGGGAGACTGGAACAGCGCATAAACGAAGGCTCCCACAAAACTCATATGATTTTTGGCATCCGAAATCTTAACAAATGTGCACTTTTTTATGATTCGTTTTGTTTGTTTCTGTTTGCTTAGGGAAATTGTGCACGAAAACTACGACATAAACCAATCATACATTGAACCTTTACACTCAAATGGTTAGTAGTGACCTAAGGCAAACTGGAGTAATCTAAATTGTGGAAAAAAGGGGCTTTAAACTACGGCAGTGGCAAACGTTATCATAGTACTTTAATAACATATGCTTTTTTCAGTGTGTTTTTTTTTTGGAGAGAGGAGAGGGGGAGTTTGAACAGATTGGCTTGTATTGATTAATAGTCAGGCTTCGTGGGCTTTACCGAGTGCTTCAATTGCTTCAACGATACAAAGCAATATACACTATCGAGTTACAATACGACTCATCCACCAAGGACCACGTTCAGTGGGTGTACTTGTACATACATTGACATGAACTGACCTTGTGTGATCTGGGTAACGGCAAAAAAAAAAAAACGCCGTATCATATCATACGCGCAAAATCGGGGATGTATTTCTAAATACATTGGTGATGAACGCTCTTAACTGTGCCAAGGACTTGAGCTTTTAGCGAGCTCATAGTGATAAATCACTCCAGTCTATACCTGCCATTACCTGTCCCTCCGAGCGTTTATATAAAAAGTTAAAATATCTTTTAAATATTACATCTTTCCTGAAACCCTACACCTATAATACATTCACAGCACTTAATAGGACTTTAAATGATTGTTTTTTCGGGCATAAAAGAGATATATTTGCAATTTCATAAGTTTGCTAACAGCCTACAATTGATACTAGAGAGCAGTTTCTGGCTATCCTTGAGGGTTGACAGAGTCCTGATGCTTCAATGGGATACATTTCACAGATGCAGTTAAAAGGTATTTTTTTTCAGGGTTAAGTAGGTTCATAAATTGCGATGTCCGCCTGTGCCTTATCTTTTTTGTACGCAGTGGTGCCAACTATTAAAGGCCTATCAGCATTGTCCATCCAAAAGAGAAGGCAAAATCGGATTGGTCCAATCCGATTTACATTGGTTACATGATTGTAAGATTGTGGGAAACATGTTTTTGTAACATACTCAAAATTGTAGTTATTAAAGACCTATCATTGATTCCCTTTGAAAGAAGTCAAATATTTGAAATTTAGCAGGAATAGCTTACAAGTAGGTTGGCGTATTATTCACAAAGTGCAAGTATGAATTTTACCACCCAGCCCAAAATATGAGACCATCTCCAACAATAAAACACCTACCTTTTAAAAAAGTCAATCATACCCCGCCTCTACATACCCCCCTAAAAGATTTGACTACAAAAACCGTTTAATAACCAACCCCTGCTAAAGAAGAGTGTGTTTTTAAATTAGCCTTGTTTTTTCATTTTGATTAGTACAGTGATCACAGTCCAGTACGGTGAGCCTGTGCTGTGTAAATCCATTATAGGGGTTAACAATTATACACAATATTTGTTCCAATATTGACTGAATTTAAAGCCTTCAAGTTATTGACAAAAATCAGTTAAACCTTAGATGACTTGTATTTGTTATTCTGTTGCTTTACTATAAAAAGTCAGTGTAAATGCGCTAGGTCGATCCTTCCATTATCCTCATTAATTCAGAATTTATTGATAAATATCGTGTGCACCTAGTGTATTGGCATGACACTTCTAATAAGAGGCTTAAGTAGTAATTTATCTGATGCTGTAGTTTAAAAAAGGTCACGCCTTTTTTATTTTCTGTCTAACAAATACATAAGGACCGCAAGCTAAATTATTTGATATCATTATTCTTTGAATACTTGCTCCAGACATCATACATGCAACTCCATTGCTAAATTCCAACCTGAACATGGGAATGGCAAATTCAACATGTGATTCGGTTCCACAAAAGCTAAACGACGTGTCCATAAAGTGAAATAATATAACATGTTCAAATGGGCTGGAATTTAATTAAAAGTTGTTAATTTGGTAAAATAAATAACAATTCTGAACAGGAATACAAAATCCTAATCCATGTGATAGCTGTGTGATACTTGTGAATCCTAGTCTTATTTCTACGGCAATCAATGCATATTCACCTTGCAAGGCTCCAAATTTGGAAACCTATTTCAACAACTTTCAGAGGGTAATGTACAGGGGGGTTGAAATAGTCGATTTCGTAACATTGATTTTTCCTATTTCCTTAGGATGTCTCCATTTTGAGCTAGGGGGCTTAAATGTTTTTGTGAATTAATTCACACTCCCTACTTGAATAAAATGATGGATAAATCTGTAGAATTCTCATAGTTTATTTATTTTCCAACTTCAAAACTTGACAAAAAGGAAGAAAACAGCAGTGTCAAAGAATGTGAATCTCCATTCAATTACGCGTTGTAGTAAGTGTCCGTAGACGGACATGACTAAATGTCCCCTTTTTCCTTTATAGGTTGGCGTTTTTGGTCTTAACACTTGTAGGATGCTAGATAATACCTATACTTTTTACGAGACATGTAAACATCTGATTTTGTGATGATTTCATTTTAGTAGCATCACTTCCTGTGAAATAACTTCAAATAGTCCGCTGTATCGTCCGGTGGGTACGGTATTTCATTATGGGCGTATATGGTGCGAAAAATAGTTTTCCGAGAAAATAGGGTTTGCAAATCTAAAGTATAGGCTACAATTACATTGTCCAGAGGTCGCTAACAATTGTGATTTGATATCAAAGTAATGGCATCGAAATGTTGTTAACGCTTCGAATTATAGCTGTAATTACTGTATCAATAATGCCATGGGTTTACCCTTGGAGTAAGAGCTAAGAGGACCGCAGACCGTATAATACCGTATGTGTATACATATAAAACCAAATATTGGATGCAAATCAAGTCGACTTTCTTTTGTTTTTTTTTTTTTGTGTGCCACTGACGTTTTAGAACGTCTCTTATGAACGCACACCTATCCAAATTGGCCCACCGAAAAAAAAATTTGGCCCTGTCGATAGTCCAAGATATGAGACCATTTAATTGACTTCGATCATTACGTGTTTTATACGCACGAAAGAGGCGATCTCACAGTTTGGATGACCACCGTAACAGGAAATATGCTCCAGTTTTCAAACTCCATGTAACATTAAATCACAATTTGTCTCCCCGTGGTCTCACTCGCAGAACAACCACCCATTCATGAGTAGAACCCTAAGTCCTAGTTAAGCGGCACTGGCACATTTTCACAAAATATGAAAATTTCTTCTTCAATTTGCTCTCAATGATAGCATACCAGCATACCCAAAACAATAGGGACATTGATATGAGGAATAAATACTTCCAAGTTTTGTAGGCCAAGTGTTCCATATCTATCAACAAATGTGTATATTACATGAATATTTTTGACTCGTACTCACGATATTATATCCACAAAGGTTATAGACCGATCAAACAGTGGGCATAGCCTGGGAAACATGCAACGGCGTGCGTTTCGTATCTGTTAAACGCCATTTTCGCGTCTGCTGAATTCAACGTCGCCGGCGGACGTTAAATTACAAAATCGTTCTGTTTACCCATAGAGGCGCTGATTTGGTCTTAACTATTTCGGGTGATCACAGCTGTTTGAACCCCATGCAAATTGTCTCTTTTTATTTTTAGAACAATTTAAGAGCAGGGCGACACAATTTTGACACTGATTATAAGTAGGGACATGCAGAAGCTCATACCTTTGCAAAACAAAAAATCCCATTGCGGGAATCTTGCCATATATAGGCATACAAAGGTCAGAAGAATTTGTAGTTTGATAAAATGCGCCCGTCATAATAATTGTATCCTTAATAACACAAGGGTCAGAAGTTCTTTTGATCTGCTTGTACTATTTAATATATTTGCTGGTTGCTTTGTATCCATCCAATTCGATTATTTTTGTGAATTATATTCCTTTCTAATCCAATATTACTTAAAATGTACTGTACTTCTTATTGCACCATAATTTTTTGTTGATGTGAATGTTGAATTGAAGGGTGAAAATGGATTGAATAAATAAAAACAATCTTTTGGTTACTATTAATATACCCCGTCGTTGCTTTGGTGAGATCGCCCCATTCGACATCATCCTTGACACTTGTGTTAGGTCGTGATCCTTCGGTGGAATGTTCTATGTATCTTTTATGGTGAGACCAAATTGGCTTGGATTACCATCCTCCCGATATCCTATCCAATCAATAAAGACCTGATCTTGTTCACATCCTTCCGCGCTCAATCCGTCATTATTCTGGCTTATCATCCCATTTGAGCAAAACATTCAGAAAGCTTACAACCACAAATAGATAAATACTCAGGGGCGCAGATCTAAGCCGAAAGTCGCTCCGATAAGCCAAATACCCATTTAGTACATATAGGATTTTTTCTGGGCGTAAATATTGGTTCAATATATAAGATGTCGGAGAAAGTTTTTTTTTTTACGCTTTTTTGAATCAGTGGTTTAGGAGTTATGACTTAATTAACACAATTTACATATAGTTTTTTGTTTACACTCTCTATGTTTTCCTTTTTTTTCGGGTATACAAAAATATAAATTAAATTGTATCGTTGTCATTTTTGTTGCTTTTGAAGGCACTTAATTGTGATTAAATATTGTTTTCAGGTGTTTATTTTTGAATAAAATTATCAAATTATGATTTTTTTAATCATTTGACCAATTTTTTCGTTATGATTGTCGTCGTCGCAATTCCCATAATCAATGTTGGAAATTCGGACTGCAATATATTTTTAATGAACTAATCTAACACCTGGCACCAACAGTAACAGTATGATTGCCACAAACGAAATGAAGTTACGTTACAAATATACTGGTTGTATTTGGTTGAAAATTCGTTTTCAAGATACTCTATGTGACAATACAGTCCGTGTTCCTTCAATAGCCACGTGCGAGCCGCAACATTTACCATTAATTACCTCATAATGCATACGTGTCAATAGAATTAAGCCTAATTATAACGTAAAAACGCATCCAGCGGTCTGGTCGGGTCGCCCTTATAGAGCTGCAAAACCATTGCAAAAAAACAAAAAAAAAACCATTAAAATTCAACCTTTTTCGTATCGATTTAAATGTGCCGGGCTGAATAGAAACACATCAACATTATTCACACAGCTTGTTGTTTTAATTCATATCAATCAAATAAAGAAGTCGGTATGCCGCTAAATAAAGAATACATATAAAAAATTAATCATACATTGAAATATATTTGATTTATTGTGAAAGAGTGCTATATTTATAATATCACGTTAATTGTCTGTATAGACCTCAGCATTCAAATAATTAGAGGTTCAAAATGCACTACTTATTGCATCCTGTGGACAAAAGTACTAGTTCGAATGTTAATAAGTATTATACAAAAAAGATAGGGCATCACTACTGGTAAATAAGATATTAATAATCAACAATACGCTATTGCAACTGTTCTTTGCTCTCAAGGAAGACTGGCACATTTTGCATTAGGGCCGCGCCTAAATCTTGTCAATTGTATTGCTTGAATCTGTGGGTTTTTTTCACCTGAACTGAAAAAAAAGTCTAAAATATTTTCTTTGTGTGCAAATCATGTATTTTGTAACACAACCACGGTCCGGGGTGGATTTATTTATTCAAGGTTTAGAAAGGTTGCGCAATGAAATGCAAGACTTGTATAAATTTGCCTGTAAACAATACACCTATTACATACTGGTCCATTGCACTACTCTTAATGACTGTTTACGGGCCGAATTCTAAATGAGCAAAGCAATACGATGGTCCCAAACCAAGAAGGTTGGGTCCATAGAAAACGAAAATCCTTTCGTGCGGGGTGGACGAAAAAGGTCGATTTCGTTTGTAAAAAACGTTTTGGTCTAAAGACAGTTGAGAGCCGAAACTTTCAATAATTTCTGATTCGGACAGGGAGGAGGGTTTAGAGGGGTCGGTCAGAAAGGGCAAAGAAAAAATGGCCGGTACTTGTGTATTATTACAAGTACATGAATTCAACAAGCACATGCTTCATAATAATTTGATTTCTAGCATAGGTGTTTGTTTTCATTTATTGTATGATGAGGAAAAGTAACAAAAGTTTTTTCAACATTCTTACTCTAATTTAGTACCATGTTTAAAAATAAACATGTAATTATTTTATTTTTTGCTTTTTTTAATTATTATACATTTTTGAAATTGTCATGAAAGTTTTGAGCTGTTGAACACAAAGAAGATCAATACCACTTGGGCCAGTTTCATCACCTGAATGTTCAAGAACTAAAGGTATAAGGCGTGTAGCAACATTGTGTATTACTCCCCCTTTCAAACAAGGAATATTGTACAGATCAGAGTGAATTTATTATCATGCATTGAACTAATCAATATTTATTTTCATTGAAAGCAACCAGAATTATTGTGTTGTGGGTGAATAAGGGACAGACTCTCACTCTCTGGTGACGATAATAAAACCATTAGAAAAGGGTGGTTTCATTGAAATTTGGGGAATTTGACTGCTGACTAAAGTAACAGCCTACAAGTCTGTTGCGGGACACAAAAAAAACTTGTGTGAACAACGCTCTAATTGGGAGGGACAATCTTACCCTCCTTCCTACTCACACCACTGCCTCCCAAATGCCAGGGAGAATAGGATGAAAAAGCAGTGTTCAACAAAGAGTAATAAGAAAAGGATGGTTGTGTTCCAAGTCTCAGTTTCCTTTCAACAAGGGTGTTTTTAATATGTTCTAAAAACTACTAACCTTTTGCTGAAATCTAGAGTCCAGCGGAGACACAGACTGTTTGCAATTGAAGTGCCAACGCTACATGTATTTGATTTAGCATTTCCGCACATTAAAGTTATAAAATGTATTATATCACGAGAAGCAGCACTTAATACCCTATTTTTTATTTTAATTTCAATAAGAATGCTGAAGGTGATTTTCAATGGCAACTTTTTTGATATCACGATACCCAATTTGCCCACCAGTTTTTCAACTGTCTCAGATAATAGCCATAACTCCTGAACCAGACCCCCAAATTACATGCACTAAACTCTCATAAAGCTGACACTCTTAAAAAGTTCGATGTACTTAAATTGTTGGCCAAAAATTATCTTGGATTGTTAGTTTTTTGGGACGTCTGTATATTACTATTTGAGTTTTCAATCAGGTACAGAATTTCGCCTGTGTCTGTAAGAAACACATAATTGATGGTTGCAATTAGTCAATTGGAAAATTCAAAATCGTGTTTAATCATTCGGGATCTTTATCCCTTACGATGATTTTGAAGTTTTGTGAAGCCAATAGGTCAAAGCCAACGTAATACTATATAGTTTACATGAATAACACACACACCAATATTGTTCAGATTTATTCATAACATCTACTTAAAACCACGTTTAACGTGGGACTTATGACTCACAATTTTGATTCCTCGCTCAATCATAATACTGTAAAAACGGTAAAATTAAACACCAATTTGCACTATTTAAACATTTTGAAATATCTTAAATCTGTTTAGATCGAATCATTATTAAAGCGTTAGTTGTTTAGGTATTTGACGATAAGTGTTTAGATATTTTGACGTGTTTATTACCTCAACACTTATACTTTGCATCCAGTTTTATATTAATGTTTTTACAGTGAATCTTGCGTAACACTTGTTGGAAGAGAGATGGGATTTAACACAAGAATCAGTATAATACACATATCGAAAACATATTCAAATTATTTGCCAGTGGTTGTTTAGGTATTTGACGCCAAGTGTTTTAAGGTTTACATGTTTTTATTAACTAAACACTATTTCGCATCATGTTTCTAACAACTTTTTACAGTGAATCCTTTAACGTAACACTTAAGTTTTGGATGATTCCATTTTTCTAAGTCAATAAAATACATGTCTTATTTTCCTTTATCGAAGTGAGATGGACTTTTGGGCACGAATAATCTAGTATAACAAGGGATAAGCTATGAATACCCATGTTCAATATACAGATTAATATAGGGCACGTATGTTTTCGATAATGGGACCCGATAAGGGAGTTTGGCTTTTAGACTTCATATAATGAAGATGGAATTAAGATATCAAGTCAACGACATGTTATTGTAAGACAACATTCTAGTCATGTCATTTAATTCATATACTGATAACTGCCCTCAACGTGTGAATTGATTTAGGTGGCTAGGGTACCTCCCACTGGACATGGATTAAAAGTATGAACGTGTGTTACGAAATCGTTTAGTACTAGCTTGCAACCCTCAATATAATTTAAAACTTAGTTGAGGGCATCTTCCAAAGGAAGATTGATCCTAGGTATAAAATCCACCATAACTTAAAGGTGTAACGCGAAAATTCAAGGCATCATGCATATAGTGTCATATGTATGATTTCATGTAGTGCATACACTAATAAATTTGTTACTTTTATTTGGTTCCAAGAAGGTCTCAGAGTGAAACAAAATTTAATTTTGATTT